>JAVSBT010369961.1:7415-26059 GCA_033118115.1 Pharyngocirrus eroticus
GATTTTTTTTTACGATTGTTAGAAATGGGATCCACCATTTTGGCAAGTCTTTCACTTAAAAGTATTCAATTCTTATTCATAGTATTTATGTTTCATTTGCTCTAGTGATATCAAGCAATTATAGCTTCAGTACTTCAATTCTTAGTGACTTCATAATTTGGTCACTTTGTACTACATACAGGTGGTGCTTCTGTTAGTTTTTCCTTCATTGAACATTTCCATCCCCACCCAAGAGAAAACTGCAGTAAGATTCTATATTTACAAAACTGATGAAATACCTTGGAATTTATGTTTAGAGAACTTGATGAAAAATTAACCATCCATTTTAGTTGTTTTATGATTTTTCTGTGCTATTATCAAATCTGAAAAATTATTTCTTTTCCAAGTATGATAAATGATGATTAGCTTTAGCTTAGAGGTTTAAATATGTGAAAACAAATAAGAACATTTTGTGTAAAAGATAGGGTTATATTTTACAAAAAAAGAGACTCACAGAGTGGTGTTATTCTTTTGGTTTTAATGTGTATATGAAATTTTGAAAATGTATGTATACTTCATAATATATTATGTATCTTAGAAGCTGTAAATAATTCTTCAACTACATAATACTAAATGCCCAGACTATTGACAGTCATACATATTGGGCAGTTTATTTGTATATAAACTTGAATCAATGAAAAAAAATGAAACAATATTGTCTGCTATGGTTAGGAATTCAGTAAAAAAAAACCACACACACCAACAATCATGTCAAAACTGGTAACATTTTCCATGGTATTTTTGTTATATCTTTTGAAAACAAAGTTTAAAGCAAATCATGCTTTTGTTTTGTGTATTATCAAGGAAACCAATTTTTGGGGGTCATGGTTTGGGTAATGTGTTTGAAAACTTAAACAATATATTTCTTGGACACATGTAGTATTGATGGACACATTTCTGTTGCAATATTATGCCCCAAACATTACAAATTCTTGGTACACAAACTCAGATATGTAGTTAGGAACCGTAAACATTTGTAAAACTTGTTATAGCTTATTAGGTTTGAAGGCCTCCATTCTAAATGATTATTTTTAACTTACACTACAATCACCAAATTAACATGCAACTTGTCAAATTATGAATTCTGGCTTTTATTATTCCTTCAATAGGTAGTTTTTCTATGACTATTATCTCAGCTGCTTAGATCGAAAATGATTTGCTATATTTCTAATAGCAATCACATAATGAACAAAACTTAATACCAGCCCATTGGAGAAAAAAATGTGTTTATTCACATAGTTTTAAGCTTTTTGTTTGGTTGTTTTTGTGGTATGTGATTCCAATAGCTATCTGTTCCAAAGTATGTTGATATTTCTGTGAATAGGACCTACATGTGTATCCCATCACATTTTATTAGCTTTTTGGATAGTAGTCTAGTATCATGTATATTGATTAATGAATTTATTTTGGTTCACTTTAGAAGAAACTGGAATAAACTTCTAAGGGTAAATTTATAGAAGCGCAGAAACCAACAGAATTTATGCAATCACTTGAATAAGCAATATTATTAAAAACAACCAGTATGGGATTAGTAAGATCTTCTTCAGAAACCGCTTCAAAATTAGTTAAGGCTTTTACATGTATTTTTTTGACATCACTCAATCAAGTGGAAAGTACATTCAGGGATGAAAGTACCTTTTGGTCATGTCAATGTAAGTTTTCATGATTTTGTATTTTTAAGATTTTATGAGATACTTGAATTACTGAAATGCTATCAACTCACCATGGGTTTTGTATACTGTGAATTTTAAAGAGATTTCTCTGTAAATGATCAACACAATCATTTGTCAGTAATCTTCTGCTTTTTGTGGTTTATCATGTTTTTGTCACCAGGTGGCGACTTGTGCTGGCACAAACCCATCTGATAGCAAATTTATTCATAACAGGAAAACAAATTACTAATTATTATGGTAATTGGGGTACTAGCTTATTATTTCCCTTTTTGTGTATATATTTGTTATTATTGTTGTGTGTAATGTGAAGAATGTGTTAGAGAAGAAATTGCTGTAAGCACACTTCATCTATATGTGTCTAGTTAATTTTATTGTTGACTTAAATCATGTATGTATTCCTTTTTCCAAGTAAACAGCTGACTATAATGACATCCATACAGAAATTCCAATAGAATGTTCTAGCATCTGATTAGCATGCATACTTAATGGTGATTTGTCTGTCTAAAACATATCCTTATTTATGTTGTCCATTTCATTTTGTGATTGACATGTGAAAAGAGATACTCCTTTCTTTGCTTTACGCAAAATTGTTTAATTTTGGTGTTTAGTTTTTGTACTGTGTTTCAAAGTCAGTGCACTTAAATTGATTAAATTGTATGACATTGTTTCAGATAGGTTAAAAAAAAGGAACAAAAACATTAGAAAGAAAGTGAATGTCCAGATAGTTTACAAGATTGGGCGACAATGTACCAGCTGAAAACCACTGCCTTTGTTGAATTCTTGATGGATTGGGTTCTTTTCTGTATAATTTTGCTTGACAAAAGGCTTTGATTGCACGATGTTTTACTTTTTACTTAGATGTTATTATGTCCCTATGTTTAGTCTTATTTGTCAGTTATTGGCTATCAAATCTTTGTTAGAAAGACCAAAAGTCATTTCTAACGAAAGGCCTGACCCTTGGGCAAATTGTAAAGGGGATGTTTTGTAAAAAGTATCTTGAAATCAATAAAGGAAACCTTTTTTACCAAACAAATGCAACCAAAAAAGTATTTTCATGTTGATTTTATTTACAGTTGATAAAAATATAAATACATGACAACATTTACAGTTGACACAAAAATCTTATGTTCAGCACCAACTTATTTGTGCCAATTGTCAACCATGGTTTGCACAGTTCCATCCAGAGATTAAAAGCATTGATAGAATGCTATGGTGTCTTGTAAGCGTGTTGTAGAATGTGAGCCAATCTACATACCCTATACAAGGGAATCTTGATTGACAAAAAGAGCAAGGTGTGACCCCATTACGCTCCTCCCTCTGCAGCTCTTTAAACCTTCAATACCTTTGTCAGTTCAATTTGATCTTGCAATGCTTTGGTATTCTGGGTTTTTTTCATTTCTTGTCTTTGAATGAGCAAGGTATGACCACTACTCTCCTCCCTCTGCAGCTCTTTGAGCCTTCAATACCTTTGTCAGTTCAATTTGATCTTGCAACGTTTTGATATTCTGGTGTTTCTTCATTTCTTGTCTTTGAATATCTTTAATGACACCCTCTCTCAATCCCTGAGAATTAAATAGATTAAAAAATGTCATATTTAAAGTGTACTTTACAGTAAATTAGTAATCTAGGCAAACAACTATTTCTGACAGAAGACCACAGTTATTTCAAGAAAAAAAAAGTATAAACCAATCATGGTTGTGCTGGTCTAAACGATTTTTCAGACTACAGAAATGTCAATAATAATACTGAATTAGTGAATATGCAAGTATAATACACAATAAACATGAATGGGCGAAAATGTAAGAACTTTCCAATAAACTGTACTCATACCTCCCTATCTCTCTTTTGGCTTATATGGACGTAAGCAATTATAGATCCTGTAAAGCAGAATGATGCAGCCAACGCAACCTTTGATCCAGTGGACATATTTCTCTAAAATTGGTAACTCGTCGTTCACATGGTTATTTGACTTTTTGACAGCTGTCAATATGACAGACTGGTTCTAGGATTCATCGCTAGACAAGCACTTGTCAAACATGGCGCATGCGCATAGCGCACCAAAAGCCTAAAATACGAAAGATTTGATTGGCCTATAAGAAAAGGGACATTTCTATTTCTATCTGTATACTTAATAAAATCCAAACAAAAATAATAATAATTATTAAAATTTTGTCTCAGATTGTTTTATTTTGTATTCTTTAACATATTTTATTACTTCGTTGAGTTGGAGGATTCCAAAAGAGTCAAACAATTGATTGCAATCCTTAGACCAATGCCCAATCAAAATAGCGTTTATGTTTGGTTGTAACCAAGCGGTTGTTTAGATGCTTCCCCAGAAAAAGAAGGTGAGTAAGGAGATATGCCAATATTTTGTTTCTTTTTCCGAAATATCCACGTTACTGGAACAGGTAAATTTTACGATGGACTGTCATTTTATATGTGCATTTATGTTTTCAACTGTGTTGTAACTTAATCGTCTGTGAAAGTCGAACCTGGTTCAGATCACAATCTGGCAGGGTCATTTTAGCATGTTGAGACAAGGTTTGACCGAAATGTCATTTGTCAAGAATGTTATGACTCAAGTCAAGGCTGAAAGTATACCTCTCTAAGATGAAAACGAATACACTTATGAACAACACTACGTTATTTTACTGAACATGTAAATCTTTAAAAGGAATACATTTGTTGTAAGTGACCACGACTCCATAAATTAAACAACCGGATTTGATTTGTTGTTGTTATTTTTTCTCTAAATTTCATATTTTAATGTATATTTTATTCAGGGATAGACTAACAGCTTCTCCAAAATGACAGCTGGAGCAGTAGCAGTTCCGACGGTGATCCCCCTCCGGGCACCAGTGCCTGGACAACACAAAACATGTATAGATACAGACACTAAAATAGAATTAAGATCAGGTGAGACTGAGAGAATGATATTCAAAATATCTTCCATTCATTTGTAAATTGTATTACATATAATGCAGATTGAATTATCATGTAATTAACATTATCAATTTTTGTTCAATAATGCAGAAACTCCGCGCACTACCATTTACTACACCATTAATGGAGACAAACCAGAACCTTTCAAAACTATGACTCCTGCTGGGAAAAACACCTATAAATATGCCAGACCTTTCAGACTTCCTGGAGGCAAAAGAACTTTGAAAGCTGTAGCCATTGCTGAGTAAGTTTTCTGAAAACCTGAGTGAATAAAAAAATGATAGCCCAGATTCAATGATTTGTGGCATTAATTGCCATGTGCCAACACAATCATGGAAAATAATGAACGCATATTTCAAGAATAAAGTAAGATTGGTCCAAAAACGTTTCCATAATGCTGAGTTAATCATGTAAGAAAGCATCATCAAGCTTGATTTTGTTCACATTGCATTGTGCTTTTATGGAATAAAGAGCCTGTGTGGAAAAAAAAAGAAAAGAAAAAAAGAAACCCTTTAACATAGCATTGGCTGATGTGGGAAATATTTCAAAGTATTTAAATTATAAATCAATAGAAATTAATTTGATAATCTATGGACACTCATCACAGGATCATTTTAATTAACACTAACAGTACTTACTTTCACAAAATCATGTGTTTTTGTTGTCAACAACACAGTGATGGGTGTTTCAAGCAAATGTTATAATCTGTCAGTACTTTTGATAATTTGAGTTGTAGCATTATTATTCTTTCTTTCTTTTAGAGATGGTATACGGGAAAGTCATGTTGTCTCTAAAAACTTTGATGTAGAACAATTAGAGACAGAGCCACCTCCCCCAGAAGATGATGGATATAACTTTGTCAATGAAATACCAGGGAATATAGTAAGTAAACATGTATTTGAACATTGCAGAGTAGTTCAAGTTAGAAGGATTATTTGAGTAATCCATGTTAGAGAAATGGAGAATCCACTGTATTTATTAAATCAAATCAAATGCTTTAGTGGTTGATCCATAATTGAGACTGTGTTTGAAAGAAAGGGATCACTCATTTTAATCCTCTGCCATTGACTTTTTAATGGCCAATGATTAATAGTATATGACTGTATAATTTTTACAGTTGGCATTTCATTTAGATACAAATTTGTTTTTTACCTTAGATTTCTAGATTAGCATGAATTTGGCTGAACTATTTTACTATTCTATAATTCCAGAGGGCAAAAAAAGAAGTCAATAAATTTCAAAACAAGATGGTCACAAGTAAAGAAGCTTGGGAAGAGGTACAAAAAATTAAACAAACAGAAAATATGATGTCAGGTGAGTTTTTAGCACAAGCACTTTTGTAATGATTTTATTGATGATAATGAAAAGAAAACTAATACCGAACATCTGTTGTGCATGTTGAAATGATTGTGAAAATAAGGGCAAAAGAAATTCAATAAAAAGAATCATGTTTGATGGATTATGAAAATTCATAGTCTTTAGATTTATTCTATGTTACACTATATTTAGAAATGTCTCTGCATGGATCAGCAAAAAGGAGAAATACACCTGGAGGGGCAAGGCACATGAACAGTCGCATGGGTAACCTTTCTGATAGAGCTACATATGGACAGGAATCTTATAGGGTATGCTTTTCATAATTGTCTCCTCAAAAATGGAAACTCAAAACCTTCCATGATATCTTAATTAGACATGTTTAAAATTAATACTCATGTAGTTGAATAAAAATATGGAGGAAAAATTTTCCCTTTTATATTTTATTTTCTATTTTTTCAGGATATGTTAGAAGGTTCAGCTCCTTTTCAGCCTAAACGTTTGCCTCCAGATACAGCCACACAGGCTATGAGGCTACAAAGAGAGACAGATTTTCTCAAATGCATTTACTGTTTTTCACCAAGACCATCAGACCCATATGCAAGGTTTTGTAATAATTGTGGGGGACAAGTTCCCGCAATTCCCCAAACAAGAATGGCACCCCCTGAACCAGGACAGGTAGATAGCTTTAATTTTCCTTGATATTTATTGTGATTTCATTAAACTTAATTTAGATAGACATGGCAAAGTGTTAGTGAATAAGAATGCATTTGCTAAAGGGGCCTTTTTAAATCTGTATGTTACATGGTGTTTGTGTATATAATACTACTCTTACAAACTGGTGTGCATGCTGGTTTTTTTCTCTTCTACTGTGGAGTATAGTATGCTTTTCAAGAATAAATCCTCATTGGCTGTTTGTTAGTAATGGGACAAAAGGAATCTTTGTTTAGATGGTATAACTGCATCTTATCAAACCATTGAATTTTAGGACAGTTATGAATATTCTGTGTAAGCTATTTTATTTGTCAATTTGTATTTCTTCAGCATTTTTTTATTTTGCTCTTTGTTTTAATTCATAGATGGGTACATGTGTCCATTGCAATTCCATGGTCCCATTCAATGTACCTACATGTGTGATATGTGAAGCACCCATTGGACCCCAAAACCAACCACAGGCAAGCATTAAATTGGCAGAGAAAAGGGTGTGTACAGTATGCGGAACAGCCAATCCTGTCAACCTGGATACATGCATTACCTGTGAAGCTAGATTGCCTAGGATTGCTACGGTAACTACTTTGTGTATTTTTCTAAAAAACTACAAAATCTACATGCATGATAGTTTTTATTCATAGATATATTGTTTGCACCAAATATAAAGTAGAATTATAAAAGTGTTTCTTTTTGATGGGATTGGGAATTAGATACGTATTTAGCAGTACCATCAGGTATCTTCAAGAAATTAACCATAAGTGTTATTTTATTCCTTTTGTCCAGCCTATTTGGAGTGGAGAATCAGCCCCACCTATGCCAAAAGATGAAGGTCGTCTCATGACATGTTCTAAATGTAGTAGATGTAACAATGCTGATGCTCGCTTTTGCGACTGGTGTGGCTCTAAGGTACTTTTTTTATGTGATATGTTTATTCTAGATCTATTTGCTACTATGCTATTTACATTTTCCCTTCACTTTTAATCTTTTCTTATCATTATAAATTCACTCCTGTAGATTTTTTTTGTTATTCTGTTTGCAGGGGGGTTCTCAAAAGGTAATTTCACTCATACATTGTTTGAGAAAACTTTTCTGCATTAAATGATCTTGTATTAGCAGTGGCATGGTCTTTGTAACATCAGTTGTGTTGATGACTATCTAGTTCAGAGGCCGAATTTTGATAAATGGTTATGGATTTTGACAAGAAAAATAAAGAGGTTTTGAAACGATATGTTAGTCAAGATATAATCAAAAAGTAATGGGATTTCTTCATGTCAGAATTAAAAATTAATCATTTATTCAAAATAGTTGCTGAACTAGATAGTTGTATATTATTTGTTAAGACTAATAATGTTTATTGAGTAAGAAAAATGGCATATTAACAGAGTGTATTATAATGGGATGTTGTGATTCAATAATCATTTTATTTTCTCAAATGCAGTTCAATTTATTTCTTAATATATTTTTTAAATTAAGGTTAAGACTTATAAGAGTGTGCATACATTAATTTTATCTGGAATGTCGCAGATGCTAGAAGTCATTGTACCATGAAGCCTATAAATCTTATATTAAGATGAAATATTCCTTTTTTTAATATAATTATGTTAGCTTAGTTTAGATTAAGGAGCCAAACTTTAGTAAGGAAATCTAAAAAGCATGATTTGAAAAATAGATGTCAAATATTTGTTGTGAACAAAGTGAATTAGACATAAGGTTATCGTATGATACGGTTATGGGAATAATACCTGGTGTATTTGGTGTTACTGTTAAGAAGCAACCTTTTATCTTTTCAACTAAGAAAGCTCTTCAATTGAAGTGTACAATGTTCATCTGCAACCCAAAAGTTTTGTAATACTTTGATATTTTGTTAATTTGAAAACCTATCCACATGGCATGAATGTTTCTTACTTTATTAGACTTGCATCACTATATGATCATACAATACTTGCGCAATTCACCCTGTTGACCCAAACTGAATTTGGCAATATTGCATGCTTCAACAGATTGTTTGATGTTATGTTTTGTAATAGACACAATTTGTTTTTCTTATTTAATAGCCATCCCCAATCTCCAACAATCTAGTTTGTTCTAAGTGTTCTGCAAGCAACCAGCCTTATGCAGCATATTGTGGTACCTGTGGGGTAAGGATGGAGGCACCACAGAGACCAGAAGTGAGAAATGGTGGAATGTCTATACCGCTCAATCTTGGACAGGAGGTAAATAGTAACCAAATACCTCTGACATGAAATATTTTGATTTGCGATCACTAACAAACAGTTGATTTTTGTGCTTCATTATGAAATGAAAAGAAAAGGAATTACAGCTTTGATCAGGTTTTTACTGAGAATTGTCTCATTTCCTATTTTTTATGACGATTTGGAATTTATTTACCGCAATAGTGCTATAGGATATCATATTTGTAATGTCCATGATGTAATTTCTGGACAACTGCTGTAGTATTTAACAAGATATATTCCTTTTAATTCAAGCTTTTCATTTATCAATTGCGTTTGATTAATACAGAAAGCAATTACAGTTAACTGCAGACCATTTCGTGATAATACCATTGTACTATTCTAATTTCATCATTCTATCCACTTTTCAGAACTCTAAGTCAGCCCAGTGGCTACCCATTTCTCTTCCATCTAATGTCCCTAAAGTAAGTGTAATGACTCAAACACATGGCTTATTCTACCCCTCGGAAAAACAGATCAGCAAAACGAGAGAAGGGGCAGAAAAAAAATTGGAGGTTGAAAGACAAATGAGTGATAGGAGAATTGTCTTGTCCACTATCAGTCCTGGAAGAGGTATTAATTTTTGTTGATATCTTAATTCTGAATAATATTTTCTTATGTTACTTTAAAGGATTTGAATTACATGCAACCTTATATTTGGTACTTTTACACCAAGAGAAACTTAAAATATCTTGTATAACAGTGGCCAGAGGTATTGAATCTGTTTTTTCTGATACTGAAGTTTGTCTTTTTTGCTTCAATAGGTTATTGGAGAAAACAGATGGATCATATATTAGGGCACATGAAGGCTCATGCTGAAAATGATGCAGAGTTTAAGGCTGCCATATCACAACCAAGAATGGGAAAGGTAATTATGGGAACACAAGTCAAAAGATTAAAGATGTGAGGAAAGCATATCTAGTAACCAAACATCATAAGTGAAGCTGGTTCAAGGGATAAACTTGCTAATCATGGATTTAACCAACATATTTGCTCCTAAATAAATAGAAAAGTTGAACACGTCAATAGCAATAACTATTCTGTAAGTTTTTAGCTCTTAAGTCATGATCGTTTATTTACAGATTATCTCTACATCAGTACATGAGGATGGCTATGAGTTGAGTTTGACTGTTAACTTTGCTTTGAGGGGAAATAATGACCCATACAGGGGAGATAAAATGATGACAAAAGAATTCCTGAGTACATACACTGATGGCAGAAAATCAAGTTTAACCAGACATGGTAGTCAGGATAGTTTGAGTAAGTATCATACTTTTCAAGATGTACACAACATTATTTACAACCCAAAAATGTTCCCATCAATATGTTTGAATTACTAACTCAAACCAATGTGAATTTTATGTAACAATATCTAAAAACAAATGCAAGCAAAAAACTACAAGATTGATAAAGAAGTTAAGACAGAACACTTCATGAATGAATCTGGTAGTACAAAGTTTCCAAGATACAAAGGTTTTTGTTTTTGTTTGGTGTACATGTACTTATTGTTACTGAGGTATAACTATTTATTGATTTTTTTCAGTGAGTGGTAAAAACAGTGCAAGAACACCGAGAAAAAAGAACAAAAAGGTCAAAATTAAAAAGAAGAAAAACGAATCTCTAGGAGAACCTCTTTCTGTGAGTATAGTTATTTATCAGTTTTATTATATCTTTTAATTTCATTAAAATGTCTCTTTAGAGGGATGTGATGATAGAAAGATATAGAGGTACATGTACTCTGATATCCTGTCTATAAGTGTATGGGATAAGTAATGAATTATTTATTCTTCCCTAGGAACAAGACAAATTGTTGGTCAAGGAAGTTGGTAAAAATGGTGAAGGCAGATCAAGTGAAGTTATGGCACTGATTGACCAGGTAAGAAATTCACTGTAAATTGTCTGGTTTTGTTATGATGTGGTAGTTTTGTGCCTGGTTGGGTAATTTTTTTAGTCAAAATGTTTAATACTGTAATCTTTTTCAAACCTTACAAGGGTTTTCTTTTATCATTCAGGCACGAAAAAATATTTATCTAAATGAGCTTATCAGTCATCATCAAATGTGGTACTAAAATTAAAATGATTATAAACTTTTAGATTATTTCATCTATTCTATTTGAATTGTATAGGGAGCTGATCCAACATGTGTGAACAAAGACGGTTTTTCAGTTTTGCGAGTAGCAACAAACAATAAACAAGTGGACGCCATCCCTGCACTTGTACAGGAAGGAGCAGACGTTAATCTAAAGGGACCAGAGTGAGTGTTTGTATAATATCTCCTATTTTGAGTCACTATCCGTGTCCGAATAACAAATGCCTTCATTGTATAATATTCACTTTACATAGGTTATAATAGATTTATTTTTTATATTTTTCAGTGGAAACCCACCCCTTCATGCAGCAGTACTGTTGGGAAATTCTGGCATGGAAACCATTGATACTTTACTCAAGTAAGTTAGATTTTAGATAGTAACATGATGAAATGACACACACATACACATACATATTTGTAACCGGATAGATTTTTGGGGGCCTTTCTTCCTTTTAAATTTTAATCATTTGGGAAGCTACAAAAATATAATTTTGTTTACTATTCATTTTAATTTTTTTCTATAGATGTGGATGTAATCCTCATTCCAAGAACTCTAAAGGTCAAACTGCATATGACCTTGCTGTTGAAAAACAATATGGGTCAATATCAAATAAATTTGCTTCAAGTATGGGACAGCAAGCCTTGGACAAACTCATTAAACCACGCTCAGCAAAGGATAATGATGTCTATTGAAGCACAGAAACAAAATATTTTAATAATCAACCTGCAGTATGAAAAAGTACAGAGACATTCTTGTTCAATTTTTCTTTTAACTCAACTATAAATTTTTATCTTGGATGTTTTAGATGAGTTAAAAAGAATTGAACAAGAATATCTGTTAACAACAACGGAATACATTTATTTCAAGCACAGAGACCTCTTATAGCACACAACTTCTTTAGAAGTCTGGCTTTGGGGTTATGAGATAGCATCTACAAATGAGTTATAGAAAACTTCATAATCATATTTCGATAAGTAAAGATGAAGAACAAATTGTGATGCCCTATGATGCATTGTCATACTGCCTATATTATGGCTTGTGTCACATCAACATAAATACACTCTTGATAGAGGGGCTTTATTTTATGAAAGTATAATGGATCAAGACAAATGTTATGTAATGTCTTGGAATTTTATATGCATGTATATTAGATTTTTTGAAGTCATTATGAAATTAGGGTATTGAGACCTGATCTAGCTGTTGTTTTACTTAACCAATTTCTTTTATAAGGCTCTTATTGTTAAAGCCTCTTTTAAAAGTCATAGTGCTGACTATTTTATTGTGGTTACAAATTGAAGTGAAAGTTCTAGAAACATAATTCCCCAATATCTTAACAGGGGTTATGTGGAAATATCAAATGAAATAGAATGGAAATAGGTAGATGAAATTAGAACTCATTTTCGATTAAATTGTTATGCTAAGTTGTTATATCAATTTCAGCATCTGGTTATAAACTTAACTTGCAGTAGAAATATGAATTTACAAACTCTGCATGGTGTTGTTGAAAGAGGCCTGCTGAAATTCATTTTTTAAACTTTGATATAGGATTAACGCTGGAACAATTGCTCAACTGTTACACCGCAAGTAAATTTTTAAGATTAGGGATGTCGCACAATACAGTGTGAAGAAAGTTTTCAGCTTAAATACTTGCTTAAATATCTTTGATCATTTCGTTTTACATTTGCATCTCGGCATGTTACTTCTGCAATACTCCCAGTTACCAATAGTTTTTTTTGTACAAAATCATATGTTCTATCATAATGCCACAGAGTGACTTAGATGTAAGTTTGTGCATAATTATTACGCTACAAAATATGCACTTTAGCTAAACAATTATACTGACATGTAAATAAATCTCATTGTATTTGACTGTGATGTAGAATAAGTTATAGAAATAGAAGTATTTAATTTTAATGATTTTAGTTATTTATGATTATCAGCACATGTCCTTAAAGTAGTGTTCCATATTTTATAGGAATTTACAATTAATTGTTTAATGTATATCGATATATTAGTTATTTTCAGGAAGGCAATAATATTCATAATTAATGTAGAAGCAGTGTCATAAATGGAGTGTACTATAATTTCCTATTTCTACTACCAAATTCAGCACATGTGACATGTAGATAAGTTCACATGCAACAAAAATCCATATCTATTTCTTTAATAACTAGGAGTTATTTCTTTTGAGACTTTGCCATTTTTTCTATAAATCTTAATGTCATTTTTATGTAAACTTATGGGAAATAAATTCTTCTGAGAGCACCAATAACATAAAATTGTTCATTGCTTATTATTTTTGTAGTTATGTTCATCTGTGCTAAGGCTGGCCATATATTCTAGCCTGCATAAGATTATTTTTACTAATCATTTATTTTCTCAAACTTTTGGTCCAACCAATGTCAAACATTTAGCAATAAATGGTAATCGCCATTGGATATCAAAAGTCCCTAAGCTTTCTGTTTTTTTCTGTACAAAAGGGCAAGATATATTGGAGTTTTGAAAAACCAAAGATTGGTATGATTTGCTATGAAATAAGGATGTTCCTGTGTTAATTTCTTTTCAAGATGTAAACTGATTAAAAAGAAGTACAAGTATTCTGATGAGTATTGCATTAAAAACAAGACTAAAGACATTACTTATCTTTAAGTCTTAAATTTGAGGTATATGTTAAGAATCCAATACATATTAAAACACAACTTTATGGAGAAAGGCCCAGGCAAAATACATGTTAGAGAAATTAAGTCAATCATTCATAAATTATATACAATTTGTCTTTCTGAGGTACATTCTTGCACATCTTACTCCTTTCTGTCATAACAGCTCGAAATGACGAGAGTAGTCTAATTCACATCAAGATTGAATAGAAATAAAGAAGAAAAATTGGGTCAGCAAGGTCAGTTTTTCATGGCGATATTCCATCAACCAACTAATCAATTGGAATGGTCTCAGCAGTAAAATTTTCCATATTCTGACAACTGCCAAGGATTAAATTATATTCCACAACATTTCACAAAAAGAAAAGAACAAGCCATGATTCAGTCTCGTTAGGCTTTATTTTTCCTCTGATAGATATTAGTTTCTTATACACATGTATTCTATATTATTGAATGCAGAGTTGTAACCCTTTTCCAGGAATGTAAAGGATAATTTGTGGTTTAAAATACAAAACCAGTTGTATATGGTTGTAGAAATATATATATAAATCCAAATGGCATTACAAAATATCAATATTATTACAAAAAATGCTGTTTTTATTTTTCAAATCATTAATACACATTCACATTAATTAGAAATAATAGTTTCAAATATACAAAGATGATCTGTTGGAATGTTGAATTATTCAAGATAAATACAAGAGGTACTTTCAAGGGGTTAATGAAAATAATTGAAATACACAGTTTTTGATATGATGTGTAGTACAGGATGAATAGGATAATTTGATTACTTTTTTTTATATGTAAACAGAATTCATAAAATAATTTACTCCAAATCAGCTGAATTAAATAACATTCTTTGCAATTAAAACAAGCAACTTAAAAAATGAATTGACAGCTTATCCTCAGACACAGAAACCTTTATCTTGAGCTTGTTGTTTTTAAAAGTTAAAACAGTCAAAGTATTGCAACAATTTCTTTTGTCACACAGCCTAACCACCCTTACTCTCAACCCAAGCTGGCTGGCTCACTGTGAGCTACTTTAACCCATGTAGTATAGGAAAAAGACTTCCAGATGTTTGGGTTGAGAGTAAGGGTGTAACTGAACATTGCTTAAAACTAATAAGTGCATAATTAAGATTATCCTAAGTTTTTTTAAATCTTTATGACATAAACAAATCTATTTTATCCAATCAGTTAATACTAGTTGGGCTACATTTAGAGTTTCTTTACTCTATATTATACAGATAAAACATTTAACATCACATGGCCCTTGGTAACTATAACAAGTCCAAAAAAATGACAAACATACCTATATAAAATATCAAGTAATCCTGATTATTTCCACTAGATGGAAGTACTATAAAGTGACAGCGATAGACAATTGTACAGTCTATCTTTGGAAGTATTGAGTATCTTACAAAAGGTCTGCATGGAGATGAAAGCCCAGTGAGACAGGTTGGGAAAGTGTTTGGTGGGTTGTACTGATATGATGGTGTGGTTATTTGCATGATTATATTATGAACATTTCAGGAGTACTCTCTGCCAGTGGGGTATATTTTTATGATAAAGTATATGTTGAATACTTTGATTAGATAAAGACTTCTGATAATTTTTTTCCAAATAAATGTACAATCATGATATATAGTCCATAGTAAATTAAATAATTCCAAATAAAATTTTGAAATATATTAATTTTGAAATATATTCTTCTTAAGTCTTTGACCACCTTGGTAATAACTCTGTCACATGGAGTCACAATCAAACAGAAGCTCTTGTAAGGTGGGATTATCATAAGACCCTAAATCAAAGGTCAAGGACAAGAAAACTATTCTACAAATCACTTTCTCCATATAAGGAAGAAGTAAATGAATTAAAGTCAAGCGCCCCAGGTTCAGCATCGGGTCCATTGTAAGGGGTCATTCGTTGGATACAATACTCTGCCTGATCTGGTGGCAATTCTCTACGCAAGACTTCAGCAGTAATGTAAGGCTGCAAAGAAAAGAGAATAATTTTAGGTTGACAGAGACATTGTGGCTCTTGTGTATCATAAGTAGGTGTGTGAGATTGTTATTTTTGTCACATCGTGACATGATCATTCAGCATGATTGTTAATTTGAATCATTTTATTTATTTTGACTGAATATGTTTAGTAAATTCAGAAGGTTTTAGCTCACAAATTGGTAAAATTGACATTCAATAATTAAATATTATTAATATTGTATTTTGATATCACACTAATTCTTGTTTGAATAAATTATATTATAATAAAAATGTCAACCCTGATTAAGGCGAAGATGCTTACCTTATCACCGGCTAAAATCTTGAAAGACTGCAAGATTTGTCCTGCTGTGTCGTTATCCTTGGATTCTCTTGTCATGAAGTCCAAGAACCCTTGGAAAGACACATAACCTTGCTGGTTAGGATCAACAATAGCCATGATGCGTTCAAAGTCCACTTCTCCCTGTACGAGACAAGAAATTAATGTTTAATCCAAGATTAATACAAACTGTTTTTTTCTAAATAGTACAATAATTCTATCATTGAATTTAATTGCTAGAATTGCTCTCAGCTCTCATAATCACGGTCATAGGCTGTCATGTTTTAAAAGAAGAGGAGACTTTATGATAGGATAGAATCAAGGAGAAACAGAAAAGACAGTGAAAATAATATTGAAACAAAATTAAAATGAGAAAATAAGATATTATAGGATAGAATTTTGAAAAACCAAGGAAAGATCAAAGATTTAAGAAACATGACGTGTCTGCCTCATGCATTGAAGTTTACATCACAGAGCATTTCATTCAGTAGAGGAACAGCTAATACTTTTGTCCCGATATTTCTTTTCACACATTGAAGCTACTTGCATATAGCTTCAAATGGACATGTATTATTAAAAGAGATTGTTCCAACTATCCATACAATTTAAGTCAGATACAGTTGGAATTTTGGCACATTAAAATCCCAGCAGATCTCACATGTCAAAAAATACAAACCTAAAAAAAGTCTTCTTTTATTAATTGATCTGTCAAAGTTCAAAGAAGGGCACATATCATACCAGTGAATATTTGAAAATATTCTCACCTGTTCATCATTTCTTATGTTGTAGCCAACACTGACCAAACAAGATCTGAATTCCTTGGGCTCCAAAAGCATATTTTTGTTTTTATCAAAGTGAGAGAATGATTTTTGAAATTCATCCATTTGTTGTTCTGTTATTCCTTTGGCATCTCTGATCAAAATCTAAAAAAACAAAAATCTTATAAAAACATATATTTGTATACAGTATACAATCTAGACTCTATACAAGACACAAAAAGAAATGTCAAAACATAACGTCTAAATACATGGTAGCTGTCCAATTCTATCCAACTCCTCAAGAACATTCTCTGTTTCTTTGATCATATAGGTAAGATCTAAATGAAACATCCATATGCATGATACCATGCAATATTTATAAATCAACAAACAATGTAATGATATAATTATGATAATTTTATAATATACAAATAAATAATTTAGCATCTAACTGAGCAGCCAGAAAATTGTAAATCTGGAATCACTAGACTCATCCAAGACTAACCTGGTTTTGTACTTCATTATAATTCCTGTGAACAGATGTCTTCAACTGATCCATTTTGACTCTGATGGCTTCCATGGTGTAAGGTGTTTTCTTGTTGATATAGATTCCTTCCTCTTGTTGCTTAGCATTGTATCTATTCAATTCATCATAGTTAGGTTGCGATTCGTTTACTTCTTCTTCTAACTTCTTAAGTTTGGTCAAATGCCCTTCTAATGCACCACCTCCCATAGTTGCGGTAGCCACATCTTCCAATTTCTTCTCAATCCAAGGTTCCAATGCATTAGCCTTTTCTGCAAATTCAGTTTTTATCTTTTCATTACCTTCTTGCCTGAGTTTTTCTTCTTGTAGCTTAGAATCTCTTTGTGGGATCAGCTTTTTAACATCATCCCATTTCTCAGTGAGTTCCTATTGAACATAGATATTAAAAAAGTGAAATAATGTTGCATTACAATTCCGCTTGAGTTCCTTATCTACTACCATATATTTGAACCAGTGGTAAAATGAGTCGTTGCAAAATAACAATAGGTCATGAATATGTAACATCATGTTTGATAACTTCAGCAAAAATACACAAGTTACAGACGAAACAGTATGCTTGATTCAAAAATCATAATTATTTCTTGTCCTTCTATATATTCATGTTTGCTCTTCTGTGTGAATCATAATCATATTCAGTATTTACTTTGGCCACACTTTTTTTAGAAGCCCCGATTTAAAAAATACTATGACAATTGAAAAGAAGTATTTTTCTGAATTGACAAACCTGAGGCCTAAGATTGGTGTATGGGTTTTCATTGAAGCCTGCTATTGACTTTTCTTCGTCACATAATTGCAATAACATCTGAAATTCTGCATCAGCGTTGCCTAATGTACTTTTGAATTCTTCATGGGCTGTGATGAGTCCCTGCAAAAACACACAAACATAAAATAAATATGAAAACTTAGGATGATATGAAAGTCGCATTCTTTACTATCAAATGTATTTATCATCACACAAGTGTACCAGTCCTGATAAATACTAACACAAAAAAAATGTTTGAAAGCATAAAAACTCTGCAAATTGTTCAAAACTCTACCAAAGTTCATTTGAAACCTATTAAATTGCAGATATCAATATATTTGTCATCCCAACAATCTTGGCTAAAAATTATCTCTTGGCTTGTTGTCACTGTTCAACAGTCAAATTTCAGGGTTTTTTTTTAATTTCTGGTTGATACTTTTGGTTTGGGAACAGAAACATGTAGTATAATCACTCATACTTCCAAAAAAAAGCATGTTCTTTCATTGACATAAAGCTTTGCATGCAGTCTAAATAAAACATGTGGCACATTTCTACATAAATTCCTTACCTATGGAAAAGAGCAAAGTTTGTAAAATGGGCATAAATATATTTTTGGTGTTAA
>JAVSBT010369962.1:0-11128 GCA_033118115.1 Pharyngocirrus eroticus
TTTTTTTTTTACTTTCAACTGATGCCTTTGTGTATATTCTTTCACATACTAAAAGTCCTAAATTTCACATTCTGATCTTACCGCCCCCTTAATGAGTGCCAAGGACATTTTTTTTACACATAAACATTTTAGGAGACAACATTTTCTTATCTTCTCAAGTAAACTACATGTCTTATTAAATAAATATTGTATGAACCAGAATAATAGCAATCCAGCTGTGTATATTGAAATTTAGTTTCATTGAACATTGTTGGGTATTTTTAAACAAGAAAAAGACCAACATGGAAGAGCTTTATATGCAAGTGTTTATTAATATTCTTTACAAATATTAAAATATATTTCATGTATAATATAAACATAGAAAACATTCAGTATAAAAGTATATGTGATTAATATATATTATAAAAAATGATTGAATAAAAAAAAAGGTCATGACACCATTCTATGTACAGATATAAACCCTGTTTACATTTAGCAGTCCTATGAACATTCACTGATTCATTGACATACTGCAATATAAAGCTATGACTGCAAAGGATCCTGACTGCACATACCAAGGCTGCAGAAGTCCTTGCCTGGAAAATGCCAACGTATAAGGTTTTTCAATGTATAAAGTCCCTAAAATTATTAATTGTAGAAACAAATCTTTCTCTAACCTTTTATATACTCTAACCCTTTATATATTCAAAAAAGTTTTTAAAAAACTATGTTTTAATATCCTGAATACTAGTGTAATCTGTAGCCATCTTAAGTTAACCTATATATTTGTGTAATGGTACTGTTTAGTATTATAACCAGTTAAAACTACTAACATATACATGATTAACAATTTAACCTATTTGCATCTTGCAATGAATCGGTTAGAAGTCATTAAATATACAAAGTAGATGGCATTAAGTGTTTAATATACAAGTATGCATCAAATTTGAATACATTTGAATGCAAAGTTTTATTTCTGTATCACTAAAGTTACAATATATTTGATCATATAACATAGCAGCTTAGATAATTTGTGTATTTACAATGTTACTCATATATTTATGCATTAATTAAGAATTCAATATCAGTTGATAGTTCAAACTTCATACTTTAAAGCTAAATTTACAGCAACATCATTGAAATCTCCAAACAACATAATTGCATCCATGATTACCCTCCAGAGGTGTACTTTAAAACACAACAAAGTTCAGAATCCTTGTCAATTTTTTGTTCAAAAAAACAAGAAGCTGTCAATTAAGTTTGCAAATTACGCTCTTTGAAAACATAATGTGCAAAGTTTCAAAAAATCACATTATTTGCTTTGGACTTACAGTAGAAAAATAACTCCTACAATATTAACAATGAGCTTTGGATAGAGCATTTCTTCTCTATTGACAACAAAACAAAGGGTAGATATACAACTAAATAATCATGTTTGTCCATGTAAAATCCATAAAATAAACAAAATTAAATGAATTTGCTAATAAAATCTATATTGATGAGATGTGATCTTCTACAAGTGGAACTATTTCTGTGCCGTTAAGTGTACGCTTCTGTTCTTCATTTCCATTGGCAGTGTAAATGGGCTTCTTAGAATCATCCAATTTCATCTATATAATAGAAATAGTAAGTGGTATATAAGTCATTCATTTTCATTATTATGGAATCAAATGGTTTTATAAAATAAAGTTATAATCCCAATTCAGTGCTTATTCAAACCAATGTATGTAAGGGTGTACGATTTGCCATAAATTGCCGACACACATGGAAACCGCGAAATGGTGTATATAATTATGTACGGGTGTATCTATCTATCTATCTATTTATCAACAGTTTATAATGGTTTTCTTACCTCATCTTTTTCCTCAAGTTCTCTTTCCAGTTCTTCTTCATATTTTGTGCGTTTACAGCATCTTTGCCTAATGTATCGTACAAAGGGAAACAAATATCTATCTGGAACATAGGTATCTTGTTTAAAACCTTCAAAAAGAGAAGAAAAAACAGATGTTGGTCATAGTTTGTAAAGCCTAAAGGAAAGTAAATTCTGAAAAATCGAATATTATATAGATCTGTAATATGACTACATAGTAAGTTATTGTTATAGGTATGTATGCATTTAATAACATGATACTCTTTACATATCATTTTTTTCAAAAGTCTTTTAAAACTTGCTTGTACTTAGTATGATGATATTCATTGACACATCATGTCAACTATATATAATGAAATTTGCTTTTCAGGTCGGCCATGTTAAAATTTGAAATTAGGTAAACATTCAGTTGTTGATTGTAGGAAAATATGGCAACATGTATTTTTGTAACCTAAGGGTGATAAGGTTTCCATAATTGTATATTTTTACAAATCTCCACAAAAACCTGACAAAAAGTACATAGTGAACCTGACAAGACAGAGATTTTCTATATTCTTTTTATAAGCACATATTATTTGCAATTGATTATGATGAGACAACATACCTGGAATATAACTAGTGACAATTCCTACAGTCATGACAATGACAATTCCAATAAAGGGATAATAAAGATAAGAAATGGAGTATAACTTTTGAAGAGGTGTTCTGAAAAGGGAAAATAAAGCATTGGAAAGAGATAGTCAGGTTTTGGAACATCACAAGGGTGAAGGCATAACAAAATCTACATTTAAAAAAAAAGACATTTGTTTATTGTATCCTGTGTAACATCAGTGTTTAAAGGATTAATTCCAAAATAAAAATGTTGAATGCATGTTATGTATAGTGACTGTGGGTCATACAATTTTGTACCGATTTTCCCCCATCTTTATTGTAGGATTTTAAGGAGAAAATATTTGGGATCCAGAGTGTGATTTACTTTTTTTTCGTCACTGGACAGACGGACCAGTAGGTCAAAAGTTCTACTGGACCGTCCAATATGCTACTGAACCGCTAACTTGAATAAGAAGAATAGCCCAAATTTTCACTGGACTCGGACCAGTGGACCAGTAGTAAATCGCACCGTGGGATCAATCGGAGAAACAATTGAAATTTGGTGTAACTCCTTATGCAATAAACATGATAAATCAAGGAGAGGGGGACATCAACATGAGGGCATTTTGTAGCTTTGGGACCACACAGAATGATCCAAATAACCACAACATTCTGACTATCAGTGGTGTATACTAGACAGTGGATTTTTCCAAGGGGTATGAAGAAATGTCTTTAGTGGCCAAGACAGTAGATTCTAAAATATGAGACAGTTGCTTTCAGTACGGGAAAGTAGATATTTTACCAATACATCTGATTGGGAAAGTGGGATAAAAACTTACAACTCTGGTGGCATCATCCCTGGTGGCATTCCACCTGTTCCATTTGAGGGAGGACCATATGCAGGACCCATATCCATCATACTAAAATTTCCTGGAGGAGGGTCAAATACTGAAAACAGTCATAGAGTAGTCGTGGAAAATTAAAAACATTCACTTCAATCTGTCGCACTAATTATTTTTAATTTTTTTATTGTTTTGGGTTTTTGGGGTTTCTTGTTTTTTGGGGGGGTTAAGATCAAGTTTTGAGAAAAGGGATGAATTGAATTTACTACATCATAAAAAAAGACAAGAAATCGATTTTGCTACAACAAAATGGCAGCACTTTACATTCACAAGGTGGCATCTTGTTTACACCCTGTCTCACTTGATCATTACTTTCTATAACTTTAACAAACCCCCATGCATTGTAACATAGGAAATTATAATGTCCCCTTGAATTCTACAGCTAGCCATGAAACACTGCTGCATTATTTCTTTACTTTTACAAACAAGTGTTAATGTCTACAACCCTGGGTGTCGACAACACTTTCGCCATCTATTCAGATAGAAAAAAGTGTAGTCATCCTATAATTTCACAGAACAGCCTTGAGACTTTCATTTGATTTGATATTTAATATGATTATGACACAAGAAAGGTACTAATTAACAGAGAAAACCAGCCATCAGGGCATAAGGATCACTTACTAGTTTGTGAACAATTATAGCTTGGAGATGGCAGAGGCATTGTATGCATTCCAACAGAGAAAGCACCCATACTGATCCACATTGATAGAGCTAGGCCAAGATAGACACCAAGAAGAGCACCCTACAACAACCAAAAAGTCAAGATGTTTACCAATTTTCACATTTATATGACAAACTTTTTTAACATAGACACATCTTTCTAGAATTAAGGTTGAAAGTTCGGGTATCGGACAGATAGCTGTACGTTATATAGTTTATAAACATCATAATGGAGATAATTTAATCTTGTTACATATGACCTTGTAACTGTAAGAATTCTAGGAAAATATCTTCATAAGGTTTTGATTTTGATTCTTACATTTTTTCCTGCCTTTGGAAACATTCCACCAAGGAAGAGTACTCCTATGATAGGACCAATAGTAGAACCCATGATACTGAAGGCAATCTGGAAAAAAAACACCAAAAAAGCAATTATGATAAAGCCCATAAACATAAAGGCATAAATTCATTGTGAGGCTTTGGAACCTTCAGAATTGACACACAAATCTGTAAAAAGGCAAAATTATACATGATTAGTCTTACTTGTACAAGAGTTCCTCCAAGCTTTTTAACTAAGAAACTAACACCAATGCTAACAACACCAGTTATTGCCACTGAAATATTTAAAATAAAACAACGTTAAAGAATAACAAACAAAAATAGCATAGAAAATTTCTTAAAAAACATGGTGGATTAAGAGATAAGGTGTATAGTCACACAAAAGAATATTTCAAACTGTGTTGCATTGTAAACATGATTAAGTGTGATCTTTGAGAAAACATTTTGAAAACAAATTCTAACAAGAAGAGCATTATTTATTAATTTAATTTCTGAGGGCATAATATAAACTTCTTACCAATAATTTTTGAAACATATCCTGCTCCTGCAGGAGATAAATTTCTAAAGTATCGGAATTGTTTGCAGAAATCTTCCCACATAATGGCAGCACCAGCATTTAAAGATGAAGACAAAGTACTGTAACAGAAAAAGGAGACAAGATATAAAATATAGAGTTCAAATAATTTTGACGAAAATCTTTTGAGTTAGAAGTCTGTGTGGTGTTGTAAACACATCTAAGAAAAGTACCCATGAAAAAGACAACAACAGAGAGACGCTATTAACCAAAAAGTAGCACTATATGATAGAGGTTTCTTTTGAAATGCATTGAATTAACCCTTTTCAATGACAATGTATTTACTAAAAATATTTATAAACAGGTAACGTAAAGGGGTTTGGTACCTGCTATAAAGATTGATAGTAGAAAGATATGATACATGTATCGATGAGCCTCATGCAAACACAAACAGTTACATAAGTTCACTGATGTCATTTTAAATATTTGAACTACTGATGAGGTAGACCTTGGACACTAAAAAGCCACTGACATATATAACCCTGCTTAGATATTATAATCAAGGGAGTTCGACACTACACACATCCCATTATAACAGCTGGAAGTATGGGCACATTTAGATGACAGAGACTGTTAGGAACACTATTATCCTTATATAGTGTAACAACTTTTAAAAATATAGGAGGGTGGAGATAAAGTATAGCCTGGCGGAGATAAAGTATAGCCTGGCGGAGGGCCCGTCACTTTGAACATTAGGGAGAACCATGCAATAACAAGAGATGAAAAAGACTGGATAGCTTCACCGAAAGAGTCTAACCTTAACGCTGCACTATACAGACAGGCCACAAACAATCCAGGCAAACCAGGATAGTGAAGAATATCCATCACAAAATAGGGTAAAATCTACAAAAAAACAATGCATGGGTTTAATACACAAGTATAACACATCATATGTAATGACAAGATTTCAAGAAAAAAATGCATACAGTATGTTGATGAACATGGTACTGGTATTTGAAAATGCAAACCTTTTTCTTGGAAATTCACAACAGGATTTCCAGTTCTTACAGTGCAATGTATTGACAGTAAAAACTCTGGCACTGTGATATCCAAAGCTAGAATTATCTATTTTCAAGGCATGATTTTTTTTCAGCAAAATATATTCCAAGTATATGTCATTTTCTGTTTGCCAGTAGAATGTAGGTATTGACACAGAAAGATGATGTCCCACTAGATGGCATTGTAATTTGCATTATTGATGTCTCACCTGGTTAGGATTATTGATGTCCCCTGACAAGAAAGGGTCACATCCTTTCTTGGCATAATAAGCAAATGCCACACTGCCAACGTAACAAGTCAGAACCCCAAAAATGACAAACCCTGGCACATTTAGGATAATGACCCTGTATTATGGAAAGAAAAAATGTAGTATGTTATAGTGAGATTATGAATATAAGGTGTAGTTTTGTTGCATTATATATACAGGGGATTCCAAAATTATGGTCCCAAGGTTTTTAAATGTAAAAAGTACCTAAATTATTAAAAGTAAAAAAAAAAATCTTTTTAGAAATGAAGACTAGATTCCGTTAAGAAACACTTCACTAGTTGCAAGAATGATTTTGTTTGTTTGTTGATTGTCTCAAAACACCAAAAAATGAGTTTAGGGGGCATGGTACCAGATCAGACTTACATTTTTGCTTGTGCCATTGTGGGCAAAGCACAGAATCTTTGGACACTTGGCTGAGCTGCTGCAAGGCACATGTACATGATGGACATCATGACTGTGACAGACCAAAAGGTTGCCCTTACTGTGGGGTCAGGGTTCATGCTGCATACAGAAAAAAAAGAGAGGAATTGAAGGCTTTATATTTGAATATTATTTTTCTAAATAATCAACCATAAGAAATCATACCTCAAATAAAAATCAAATAAAAACTTTCGGGATAAGGTGGATGATAGCACTTATGGAACGTTTTTCAAACTTATAATTAGGGTACTATAGCAATAAATTGTTCATTAAAACATTGAAAGGAACAACTGCTATAAATGAAAAGACAACTTCTACATTTCATTAGTATTCCATTAATGAACAAGTACTGTAAATGACAATTATATATTCAATCATCATACTTGAAAAACTCGATCCTATCCCATTCTTTGTTAAGTCTCCATACTTCTTCAAAACCTCCCACCTCTATGACTCCCTGTAAAAAACCATAATGAATAAATAATTAAGCATAATCTCAGTGGGAAATATTCATTTCCATCTGCCTGTTACAGCCCCAAGGAACAAGTATCACTTAACACCACCTAGGACATTACAAATTAATTACTTGATTGATGGATATTTTAGCATGAAAAAAAACTGATACGTAAAAGATAGTAAAACGCTTCAAACACTTTTACTTTAGATCCCAATTAATCATAAAAGAACACATACAAACTAGGCTCAGTTTAAGAAGTGAAATATTTCTGAGGTCAGGGGGTCAAATATGTACAAATAAGCAACTCTGATCTTATCAGATGTTTTTAAAAATCTCTCATTCACAGTTGACAATGATGAAAAGCAATCATGAAAAGGTTTCATTTCCAATAAGATATTTTTTAAAGATTGTATAATGACATTTTGTATGAGCTGTTTAAAGTGTATAGCTTCCTAACATGATGAAAAAGCACATATTGTTATGAAGCTTTTTTAAAATTTTGACTGAAAGAAGTAGTGGATATTTTTCACAGTTGTTTTGCTTTTTGACTATGTAAAATGATCTTGATCTTGCATGTCATGCCATTATCTTCTAAAGACATGTTACATTTGAAACTGCATTTGATTTTGGTACAGGAAATTAAAGGGGTTGAATTATTGTTTAGCTTTCTCCTACTTATTTGTTTATAATTATGTTGGGTAAAATAGTGTATTTTTATGATATGTAAAACTGTCATATAGTATCTCTATAATAGTATAAATGCACACTCCATGAAAGATTTGTGATTACCTTTACAACAACTGTGATAAGCCCAGTAATAATGATGATGGACTGGAAGACATCAGTCCATATCACAGCCTTCATTCCACCCTGCAATATAGATGTGAGATTTTCAATGTACATGGTGATAAGATAGCATAAAACAGTAATTTATAAAAAAATGTTGGCTACTAGACCTGAAACATGTTTGTTAAAAAAATGACAAATTTCTTCAGAACTGTATAATACTTGGGCTAAAACACTTTGGTCCACTAGTGTCTATATAGATCGCTGATAAAATCTTCAACCAATACACATCTAAATATATGGTTCAACATCCTTTGTGTCTCACCAGGACTGGGTATTAGTTGACCAAAACATAATTATTTAAACCTTCTCTAATATGTTATCTACCAGTGGAGTTAACTATTTTTTTGAAAAAAACAATCATTCAATAAGTAAGTTGTGACTTTTCTAGTATCTTTAGTATATTTTCTAGTAAAAGTATTTTTTTCTTCCTTGGATAACAAATCCGTTTCAAATAGCTTGTCATTCTTTAGACATTTGTGAATTTTTCAATTATATTTTGAAAAAAATACATTCTTTAATTGACGCTGGTTTGAATAGCCTGATTAACTTGTCTCAATTCTCTTTACAGACAGGATATTAATTATTTTTTGTCATACTTACTATAGTGGTGTAAATGGTGACGGATACTCCACAGATAACAATTGAAGCCCATATTGGAAAGCCTGTCACTGAAAAGAGAAAAGAAAACCATATAAATGTAGAATTTTGGCTCATGATCTTTTTAGTTTGTAGACAATCAAATATAAGTAACTTGCGGAATTTTTGCTATTTGTTTTATGTTTTAGTGCTGTACCTATACATCACCAATTAGTGTTGCCATTTTCCACTAATATGCACTGTCAGTAAAAATCTAGTGTTGACTCCATTTCACCACTAAATATAATCACTAACTCTGTGAAGTGAATAAAGCTTACTCCCAGACTGAAAATAGGCTGCAATTTATTGGGATAAATCTAATATAGATCAGCTTTAAACCTATTCAAAGAAGCCCTCCAAAAAGACAGATATTTTTCATAACATCAGAGATAATAATTGTACTGTTGTAAGGACAAGTTTCAAAGTTTAATTACGTGATGGTACATGTCCTAAATTAGGTTACAAACTGACAGTTCAATTTTCACTAAATCACTACTTGTTTACTCCAATAGTTCATTAGTGTCTCTAAAATCTGACAGTTTGATTAGAATAGAAGCATTCCAATGTTAATGACCATAAAAGTCCATTTTTACCATATTTTGTTCTTTGTCTGTCAAGAAATGGTGTGAAATAAACAATATAAAAAACAAAGCACCATAGAAAGTATGTAATGTTTAATGTGTAAAACATTATATAAATTATTTGTTTACCTGCCTCAAGAGCCATAGATGGAGCTAGCAGTCCCATCCCATTACCAAATAGCTGCAATGATTAAAAAAACAACTTTTATACAGTTATATAGACAAGATAAAATGACAAATTGAGTCTGATTGTTGTTTTAATGATCTTTGATTATCAAGCAGACATCAGAGCAGTAATGTCTAGTCTATACATGCAGTAGCAAATGTTACAAAAGAAGGCTGCACCAAGCTTTTGAAAACAAATGTTTTCTGATGTTTGCTAGTGTGGTTCCATGCAAAATACGGTCCAACTTGACATGGTTCAATTTCATATAAATAAGCAGTGACGGATAAAACATGGTTAGGATTTTGAAATTTTTTAAAAGATGCAGCATACAGTTTATATATCTGTACACAATACAAATATAATAGAATTGAAAGTAAAACTTTCCTGATGAGCAAATAAGGAAAAAAAAAATCTCTTTACAATACCAGAGCACATACCAACAAAAGAAATCAAAAAGTGAAATTCACATAAATAAATTGAAGCTTCCCTCCCCCCCCCCCCTTCATATGGAGCTAAGATGATAAATGTTCATTTTTCATAGAGTGGTTATACTATAACTTATAGGTGAACTTGTTTTTTGCACCCGACAGTGCTATTTTGCAAATCTGAGCATTTTTGATACATAAATAGCTTAAAATTGCTCTACATGTACATGGAATATATCAGCAAAAGCTTGGTCACAATCATGATTATTTTAACTTAAATCCAGCAATAAATCTGTGTGCAAGGAACCAAAATTGCTCAAGTACTTAAATTCCCGATTTTGTATGCATACTCAGTGTAAATAAAGGTTTTTCAGAGCACAATGTTTCTTGAAAAGGTATATAAGTTTTTAAGGATTCTCTTTAACAGGGTGCAATACATAAAAAATAAGCTCTAATTCTTTTGTATATATTGACTTTTCTCTCTCTCTTGTGAGTTCAGTACATTACATATATATTGACAGACTTTCACTTCATACAAAAGATATTGGCTCAATATACCAATGCAAGACCCTCTTTATTATTTTCCTGGTTGAGGTCAGTCTTCCACGCTTCTGTCATTTTTCAATGACCCCCACCTTGTCAAAAAGTAGGACTGGATAGTATATTTTATGATAGGCTGTAATAATATGCAGATAATTGTGATCGAACTTTGGGACAGTAGAACCTTATAAATATGGCTGAAATCCAGAATTTCCAAAGGAAGCAGCAGAAGCCTGCTGGATTTTTAAAGAAGATTCTAAAGGTTTGTTCTGAGTTAACACAAATCACTCAAAGATTATTCAAATTACTCTTAAACAATGCATGATGAAGCCATGATAGGCCAAGAAAACTAAGTCTTTTCCTCTCCAGATATTGAAGATAATTAGCACAAAAAGAATCTTTTTAGCTGGATTGATATCAAAAATGAAACCAAAACAGAAAACAAAATCTCAATAAAGAGATCTGGAACAATCATCATGTATGATGTCTTACAGATACAGCCTATAAGCTTAATGTCCTAACCACAATATCAGATAGCATTGCAGTACATGGGAAAACTGGTATCTCAGACCGGTCACTTGACATTAAGCTTGTAGACTGGATAACTGATATGTGTACTAGAATATAACAAAATAATCAAAAACTTGTGAAAAACTTTTAAGTAGGTCTTCTTAATAGAATGTTTTCACTGTATTTATAAGATCTTAGAATATGTGAGAATAGGACAAAGTATCAAAAAGACTCAGGATCTTAAGCAACAGAAAGCCCAAATCCAGATCGCCTTAGAATCTACTATACAGGACACTGAACTACAGGGACAAATACAAGAGTTTGTTAAATCAGCAGAGAAGAAAGAATACATCAAGAGCAAA
>JAVSBT010370184.1:0-11125 GCA_033118115.1 Pharyngocirrus eroticus
CACCAAACTTTAATAAATCAGATCATGAATACTGATTCTGCAACACTGTTAGTGAAATAATTGTTTTTTGCTTTAAAAAGTTTTCATTAAAGAAAGTTATTATAAAAGTAAAAAGATTAGATAATTATGCAACCTCCAAAATAATTTATCTATTCCACCCTTGAAACGAAACAATGAATTATAGACGCAAATAAATTTCATTTATAAAACATTAGTTTTCAACACATTTTAAAACATTTACATCAGCATGTTTTAGTATAAGTGTATTTCATTTGTTAGGCAAAAGTACACTGTGTTGGTATAAATCATCAAATACATGTACTCATACTCATTCAGAAATTTGTGAATATTGTTTAAGGCGGCAGAACAGTTTCAACTTTGTTACCAACAATTTGAGTTTGGAGCTCATTTGCTACTTTCAATACACATTTTTGATCAGTTAAAGTATATATTTTTGGTTTCAGCTTTTCATTGTGTACCTATCCTTATAATTGAAAGGAAAATTTCCTATAAACAAAATATCAAAAAAATCAAAAAAGTTGACATGTTAAAAATAAAAAACTTTTTTTTACACAAATTTAATCAACTCCTTCATTTTTTTAAATATCAAAATACAAAAACAATCTTAATTAAGAGCATGTTTATAGCTTCAAATTCGTGTTTTTATATCTAAATGTTGCTGTTCATTGTCTTTTATTAGCTGCTGATAGAAAAAATAATTGACCAAATTTTGGCATTTTTGATAAATGGTCAAAATTTGGTCAAAATATGGTCCATTTTTGTACCTTTCTGCAGCTAATTACACACATAGGTAATTTTATTAATCAAAACAAAGTCAAGAGATTTCTGTAAATAATCACAACCTTATATTTACAGATAATTACTATTTCTTTTTGTATTTATATATTCAGTTTACATACACAGTTTAAAGAGATAAAAATGTAAATACTGTACAATCAAAGAACAATGTAAGATATACATTGAAATCGGGAGAAACATGTTATGAAATATGAAAATAAAACTCAAACCTCAGCACATTAGCACACATCAAACATTCAAAAAACGAAATGCACCTACATGACATTACCTCTAATGATAATTGAACTGTAATCCCAATCTCACATTATTCTTCCATAAATCCCAAGAAATTAAAATGACAAATCCCATACAATTCATAAGGGTGAATCCTAATCCCAGTAAAAGTAAATGTAAAGCCATACTCGAGCCATTAAGGCCCATCTGTATTTCTGGTACTCATTTATCTGGTTGAAGAAGGGAAATTAGGACTATAATTATCTTTCCCAAAGGACACAGACATGGGGCAAGGCGGCGAATCGAACCCCCATCCTTCTGATTTCTAAGCGCATGCTTTGTCATTAAGCCACCATGCACCAATCCCAATCCCCAAAAATTCAAATGATGAATCTTGAGTCCCAAACAATTCAAACGGGGAATCCCAAGTCCCAGAGAATCCCTTAACCACCCTTCCACCCGCCTCTTCATAGATTTAGCCTTTATATGATCATAGATATGATATTTATAAAATTAATTTGGCCGCCATAAAACGTCGCGTGCGTACATGACTACCTGAAGGCATTCTGCGCTATAACACCTCCATGCATTTTTAGTATCCGATCTAGTCGACCACGTCAAGGCGATTACGTGTTTTTTGTTTCGAAACAAATGTAACCATTCTGCAAGTCTATAGGAGTTAATCAAATTCTTGCAAACCGTACCAAATTTAAAACACAGAAGGGAAATATTTTACAAAAGTTTTATCGCATTTGATAACAAAAACTCAAATTGCCGTTTTCCATAGCAAATATCCCCATCAAATTTGGACAAAATCAAGGTTTGTGTTGCAAATAGAGTGAACAATGGTGTGAAGAAGAATATCCAAGCAAGACTGAGAGGTCTATAGGCCCACTGCGATTTACTACCAATCTGGGAAACTTCTAAGTGCAGCCTCAAAACTAAAATAAAACAGTATTGTAACCTGGATTGATCCTATCCCCTACATAACTTCATAAGCTTGGATCACGAGTTGAGAGAAATGTCCCAAAATGTAAAAACATCATATTCATCTTCTATAATTAATGATGACCATACTGCCCCACAAAGTCTAGCAGAGGAAATGTTCTAGCTCAAAATTATTAATGCTGCCCAAAGACATCTAATAACCAGATTTGTTGTTGAAGATTATTTCTTTTTCTTTCAGATTCTAGCACTTGGAACAAAATTGCCCTTGATCAATGAATACAAAAATGAATTTTGCAAAAGTATATTTTGTCTGCATCACATTTTTCATTCAAAGTAGGTATTCGATATTGCCAAATCTAGTATGTGTCTTTTACCTGTGATTTGTTGAAATTGATTCTCATGAGTTGTAAAAAATGTTTGCTATGTACTTTTCTAGGTATATGCGTTCTCTCCAACTGGTGCTATGTGAACAGAACATATCCATCCAACTGTGTAAGTAAGTATATCGGGTAATGTGTGTGTATGGTTCTTGCAAACAAACCAGAGCTTTATATTGAATATGTTAGCTTTGTGATTTGTATATCTTTATAATAACACAAAGAAAGTTTTACAACTATGAAAAAGCATTCTGGCAAGACAGGGTCACTGCATGATTCAAGTAAAAATATATTTTTGAATGTGATTGAAACGATGATATATGGAAATAGTTGAATTGATTAGTTCTTTTATTACAACATCACATAGACTGCTTTTCACAACATGTGTACTTCATTTGAAGTTCAAATATTAGTCCTAAGATATTTACTCTTAAAAAACATTCTTAGAATTAATTAATCAGAGCTTTTTAAATGATTTAACATATTTAAAAAACCACCAAAAAAATCTTAACTTATCAACTTGTAGCAAAGGAGGCCCTGGGCCAAAAATATGTACTTTTACAGGTGGAAAGTGTATAATAAAAGATGTAGGGGAGTTAGAATAGAAGTATAATGCAAAATCATGACCGATCCTTAAAAAAGAAAGATGTGTGTATAGTACTACAACTTAGAAAACCAATATTTTGATGTTTTATACTTGTATTATACTTTTTTTGTCATTAAGTATGTTATCTATTTTGAGCTTAGAACCTGCAGAATGGAATTCCAGATATCCAAAATGTGATCCTACCATTTATCCTAACCAATCACCCATCAATATCACAAAAACTGTACCTGATCCAGGGATGTTCCTGAAATATTTCAATTATGAGGAGCAACCAAAATCTATCACAGTCAAAGATGAAAATCATGGTACGCATTAGTTTTATACATTTTACAACTGGTGACAAGTCAGTCAGCCCCCCCCCCCCCCCCATACCATGCATTGTAATGTGGTAAGGCAAAATAATGTATAATATTTTCAGCATATTATAAATCCAAATGCAGTTCTTCGAGTGTAATAATAAAAATGATGAAATCTGTTATCACCGGTGATTGATTTAACATTGGGTAGGGTACAAAGGGTTACTCAAATTTAAAAAAAGTCTTGATGTATAATATTTTTGAAAACATTTATGATCTCTTATTTTCTTGCACACAGCAATGTTTAAATTCGAATACAATGAAAAGGATAGGCCATACTTTTTGATAAAAGGCGAAGGTAACAAATACTATGCCCAGTATGTCATTTTAAAATGGCCAGCAGAACATGACTTCAAATTTATGATGGATCAATCATATCAAGCAGAGGTAAGATATTTTTGCCCAATCCAACCATCCAGTTTAAAGATTTGCTACAAACATAAGTACAATAGGTATGACAGAGTAGAATCAATTTGAAAGTAATAAAAGCAAATGACAACAATGTTTTCAGTATCTTGTTAATTCATTATTTCCGATTAAAATTTCAACAACTAACTAATAAATTTGGTGTTGCCTTAGAGTATTTATTGTCACTTAATGTACTGGTAATTTGTTAAATACCATGGATCAATGTTGAAATGAGGAATTGAAGACATAATGTCTAGTCTGTGGTCGAAAAGATGTAGAAATTCTATATAGATTTACTTTAAAAAACCTGTAATTACATTCTTTCTAGATTCAAATAATGCATCAAAGTAAGAGTGGAAGTTGGGCTGCACTTGTAGCGATGGTAAAGGTAAGTAATGGGGCTTATAAGAAAAGATGGCTGCATGATGACCTCGCATATACGCAAATAGAAATCAAATCTTATTTTTATTGCTATTGCACATTGTTTATTAAAATCATTATGAATAATAGAAAAAACCTGATCGAATTTTTAAGAAACTGTCAAATTATTGTAAATGGTCAATAATTGTTCTCATTTGGATCTATTTCTTTCCTATTGAATTAAATGAGGGAAAACTAAGGAAGATACAAATAAACTATAAATGAGAAAAATTCTCTAGAGTAGTTGACAGAAATAACTTTTTTTCATTCTTTTCATTGTCCATAAGGTTTTTTTCGAGACTGAATTGTGCAAAACATTATGATATTATAAGATTTTTAAAAAAAATTTAAACTGAAAAGAAGAATATGGCATGTTACCTGAAGTTGTTTCATTATAATTATGTAACATATTATCAGTAGACCTGTGTACACCTTTTAGATACATTTACTTTTTATGATACTTCTTTCATTGTCCCTACCATTTTGTCATATACGGTTTCAATAGCATTTTCATCCACATGATAATAGTGATTTATAAAAGTACAAACATTATACATCGCTATTTTTTCTATGTCAATGAGGTTAATTCTTAAGTGTCCTTATGAAATCATCTCTAATTTTAGATGGATCAGTATATAAGCACTGCCGTTTTAAGTATGACTAGAGCTATGAATCAAGCAAGACAGTATGGTAAGAGCTTTAGGACAAATTATTATATCATAGGGCCAAATTAAAAAAGATTTTGTTTCCTGTTTAGCCCCCAGATGGTTTTATCTGTATTCAGAACTTTTTTTTATTGAAGAGTACTACGCATATACACTATTAAGTTATGGCAAAGAAGGAGAAGCCTAGTCAATTCTAGCACATACAATAATATTATTGTTTTAAAATGTCAAGTGTGATCTATGCATAAATACATTTTGTTTTTTTCTGTTTATGTTTATAACTCCAATAAGAGTACTTTTTTATCACTTTAAACTTTTAAAACAACTATTTTTCTGTTTGATTATACAATCTTTTTTCGAGTAATGCAAAATATCCTTTGAGGTAATATCCCGCCAACCCAAGCCAAGTATATTAAAGGGAGAAAAAAAAAAGAAAAAAGAAATTATAAGACAAAATGCTCCAAATGTCTATCATTGCGTTGCAAGCATACCCACACAAGTCTAATTCTATGCTCTTCTATGAAATTAGCAATAATTATTGTGCTTTAGTCATAAAATTAAAATAGTGATTAACTTTTATTACATTCACATAGATTCTAATTGTTTTGAATTCTATGTTTGTTTCCAGGAACTGGAAAGCTTAGTATGAGACTTAGCAGGTTTATGTTTAAAGAAGATGCGACACAATGGGGAAGATTTCTGCATTATGAAGGACGTCAATCGTATCCTCCCTGTGAAAAAGATATGAAATATTTTATATTTTACAAGGATCCAATCAAGATCACCCCAAACCAGGTACCTTTAAAAGGACGGGGGGGGGGGTGGGGGGTTAATGCATTCTTATTATATGCAAATATGCCTTAAGGATAGGAGATTCTTTTATGGTAAACTTTATATGAGAATATGGATGTTCAAATCAAGCAATGGAAATCAAAGTTTCTTTTGTTGCTATTGACTAAATCCTATGATTCCCATCTAGGCCTATGTACGTATATTGCCCTACATGAACAAAATGGACTTCAAACCAGGCTTTTATATTTCAACATTTGCTGTGGTTGAATACATTTCAATCAATTAGAACCCATTTTCTTTCTTTTTGTTATCATGCATTCGAATACATTTTACTCTTGTCTAGGAATGCTATTAAAACTCCCATTTTCTTCATGTATTTCATTGTAGCTCACTGCACTGGAGAGAGCATTTGTTGACCCAAGGCAAGGCTTTTATATAGTAGCATATCGCCCAGTGCAACCCGTAGATGATAGAGAAGTGTTTGGCTCCAAGTTCAGCGATTTGGAATTTCTAGTTTCATCAAGTCCCTTTTTGGGGATGTCTGAGTCTATGGTATCTGAAATGATGTTGGTATGCTGTATTGTTTTACATAGCTTGCATTGATCAAGGGAAGAAAAAATACATTCATTAAAAGCTTTGAAATTAGCGAAATTTGGATAAGGTCTTTCCAAATTGATCGTTAGATATTTTTTTTTTTTTTATCTCCTTTTAAATAATACATCCCTAAGCCTTTTACATAGAAAAGTCAGAAAGGAGCGATATGCAAAAAAATGTTGAAGTAATTCATCAACAAAAATATTTATGTTAAAAGGATAAATTATTGTCAATTTTTATTCTTCAACAAACAATGCTGGTGTCAAATATATAATTAAGATCCACAAAATATATGATGTCAAAATGTTCACTGAGAAAATAAAAGAATTGCTCTATTCTTTTGAAATTCCCAATTGATGCTAACAAATTACAATGATTTTTTGATGAAATATTATTTCCTTAGTCTCCTATATCGTGAAAAATTGATCTACTACAAAACATAAAAGAATCGATGCCAATACATTACAAATTTGATGGAACGTTTATTCCTTAATCTACTGATGATATTTTATTTATTATTCACATTTACTTTTTGCTATATATAGCCTATAGTACTTCTGTGGCTGAAGCTTTTAAAATACCATGAGACCCGGCATGTAAAAATCTCCCAAAATGGACACTTTGAAAGAAAGTATTTTTTCAAAAACAATCTTTTTACAATTTATCAAGATATAAAAACCAAAGGATATAACTTTCAGAGTGCAAATACATCCCCATTCCTGTATTTTCAAATGCTGTTTATGCTGCACAAATAAGATCTATTGATTCTACTTTACATTTGTCATTTATCAATGTTCCAATAATCTGTCGAGAAAAAAACAAAATGTGCTCTTTCAAGTAAAATAATTGTTTTTCTTGTCTAGGAAAACTCCACTATAGGATCTGGTCAAAAGTAAAGATATATCTTTAGGAATTAAACTAAACAAAAGTCATCTACATTTTATTATATCGGCTCGTCTGTACATTTTGAACGAAATAAATAACTTCAATCAATGAAAACATGCTACAATAGATATTTTTCATAAAAACATGCATCACATTATTTATCTATGGAACAAAAATCCAAATCTTTCATTGATTCATAATGATACAATGTTTGATACAAATGTCTTTTGATAAAGGCACAGCAGTTTTTATGAATCAATGTCAGTAGTTGTGTATTTATTATTATTACTTGACATAATATATAGTCACTGATTTCATATAATTAAAAGTATTACTTTCTTGCATTAAATATAACTGCAGCATTCTATAAACGAACAAATATAGCCATTCTATCAGCTGATCCAATACTACCTGAAACATAAAAAAATAAAAATAGAAGGATCATTTTTGATTCACATCATTGGTATTGGACATTGGCTTAATGTCATCAAACAGTAAAATGAATTGGTTTAATATACCTGGATCAGCCTGCCATTGGATCCTGGTTGATAACATAGAGTAATGGATGTGAGGCCATGACCCATGGTTGTCCCAGACGCAAGAACCCCCAGGGGCATCAGAAATAGCAAACCACCCAGTGTCTTGAGCACAGCCATTGTGAGTACTCTTAATGTAGAAGACTCTTAGTGCATACCTTCATAGTGATAAAAAAAATGTCAGTTAATGTTGTCATATACACATGGTTATATAAAAATCATATCATCAATGTAACTTGTAACTTCAAGTCAGCAGCAATCATATCATGTTTTATTTGTGAAATATATTTGAAGATATACATCTGGAATATGGTTATAATAATAACTAAAATCTTTTTTATCATTATTATCGTTATTATGTACATGTATTATCAAAAATGATTTCAAGGATGTAAAAAACTTACGAGTAGATTATGTGGAATGAAGTTGGTTCAGATAGTATGTCTGTCCATGGACTTTGCGTTAATCTTTCATTGGTAAACCAAGACTCCTTATCAGTGCCTGCGGAATCGAAGGTTAAGGATAGCTTCTCTGAGGCAGTTGCAGAATCATATGCTGATATCTTCACCTGAAACAATAATAAATAATAATTTTCAGAAAAATTATATCAGACACATTTATAAATGTCTAATTATTTCATCATATCTTGTACAAATTTATCTAGATATCTTGATAAAGTCATTTCAAATTGATTAGTTGGTCGATGGTTGAGGCAGGGCAGGAGTCAACATTAGGGCGTGTCCACTGATCTGGGACCCCAAGATGATTTAGGCAGACCCCTAAATTCTTACTGTTTGGGGTCTATTCGGGACAATTAATTTGTTTACCTATTGTCCCAGGCATGAAGAAATGTCCATAGTGGACCCAAACTACGGGACAATGAAGTTTTTAGGAGAATGGAGTGAAATAAATGGTTGTATCCATACAAATGAAGATTTTAAGAGAATGAAGTGAGGTCCCTACAAATGTATAAATAACACAAACCTCCTTTGGATTCAAGGTGCTCCAGTTCTCCACATTTTTGTGTTTGTAATGACAGTTGCAATTCTTTGTGATGTCAATAACATCCAGTCCAGGAGGATTTTCATCAAATGTGCTTCCACGCCATAATGATCCCATAGGTTGGGATATACCTGCTGTCACCTTGTAAACCATATGCCAGCCACCTTTTATGAGGAAGATATCAAATAATTTGGCTTGAGGTTAGATAATGGATATGTTAAAAGAGTTTAGTGTGACATCATTATTGTTCGTTGTTGATTGTTTGATTATCACTATTTCATAATTTGGTCTGAAACGTCTTTTTAATTTTTGCCAGCCATAATCAAATTAACTTCTCCTACCCCTCGTCATTACAATCTAGAATCTATGAAATAGTTCTACAATTTAAAAAAAAAATTCATGAAGGCTCTGCATGTTCATAAATGATTATTGAATACCTGAGTAACATGAGAAAATGACATGATATAAAGTGTTATACATATCACTTTTAAAAGTCTCTAAACTTACCTTCATTTTTATAGTAGGAATCCCAAGAGATATCTGTAGCAAAAGTTATGCCTCCAAGTAAAACAGATTTATCGTATAGTTTACATAACATTGAGTCCTGATTTATACTCACAGTTTTGCAGTCACTTTTTGCAAGACAACTTTGAATGCAAAATGATTTTTTTCTGTTTGCATTACCTAGTGTATAAGTTGGTGCTTCAGTGACTGAATTACCAGTTATTTTAGTAAAGTAGCTCCCATCATGATTATTTAAAAGAATGCCATTTGACAAATTCAATATATTTATGAAGAAAATTATTATGATGCATTCCATTGTAATTTCTTTGTTTTGTCAGTTGCTGCCACAAAAGATGAACTACGACTTGAACTTTTCTTGAGTTATCAAATGTCCTAATTGGTTGTATCTTGTGTGTTCAATAAGATATCATGTATTCTTACCAGAACTCAAGCTTGAAGTTGAAGAATGATTCCTAAAGAATACAAAGAGTTGTACTGGTAAAAGAACTACCCACTCATTGCTTATAAATTTCATTTTTCGATCCTATCATAAAATCAATACACAATTGCTGCCATTTCTCTGAATCAGGCTGCATTACCACTTATCAAAATTCCATTATTAACTTGTAAAAGTCAATATATACTGTTAAAGATCTTTGGCATAATACAATTGGTTCTAATTAGGGTGACAACAAATATGAATAATAAAATGTAAAGTTAATAAAAAAAAACTGATTTGGCAATTTTATTCAATTATATAAAAAAATGGCAGAAATATATTCATTTATCCAGTTTGTAGACTCAAATACACCTCCTGTGTTTTTTCGAATACAATGACCCAATCCCTTTTATGTGGAAAACACAAAAAGTTTTTTTTTAAAATAAATTATAAATATATTATGTTACAGGTATCTTTGTACCAGGAATATATTAATTTTGTTACAAGTGTAGCTGAATAATTATATCATTTTTTTGTGACTAGACCATTATACCTATAGCACACTCGTCTTTTATAAACAGTTACTTTTGCTCAAAAGGATTAAATACTCATGTTAATCATAACATAACATAACATAACATAACAAATTAACGATATCCATTTGTGTTTTGTTATCATTAAAGGTTATACGATCTTGATTAATCACTGTAAAACATCCAAACTCAATTTTTTAATTTATCACTTTCCCCAACCAATGTGAATCTCTGACATAGTTTTTTTTTAAATATTTACAGGATCTGTTCTTAGTACTGATAGACTAGCAATATTTGTAAGGCTCTAAACTTGTCCACTTCTTGACAATTGCATAAAACAAGAACATACGCTGGATGACCACTGGACATATAATGACACTGCATTGGGTTTAAAGAATTTTCATCCTTCTTTTAGTTATAACTGCATTGTTACTGATTTACTCTAACAATATTTTCATAAATAATTCCAATCTCCTAATAAATGACAAAGGTCAAAGACAGGATAGGAACAAGGCTACAAATTCGAATTCTTCCAAGGAAATCAGATATAAAACTAGCAATTCATTAAGGCCTGCATCTACTAAATCATAACCTATAGTATTTATGCTAAAGGTCTGGTCATCACTCACTTAAAGGAAGCTAAAGGTAAAAGAAAGGATTTTATTTTTACTATTAAGCCATATCGTTTGTAAAAAATGTAAATTCAAAAAATATGATACAGTTTTGCGTTGCATTTTTTTGTGATATAGTGTACATGGATTAAAGTAACTTTCAAACTTCTTTAATTGAAATATTCAATTGCATAGAAATGTTGGTATAATCATACTAGTTAATTAAGATTTTATAAAAATTATCCAAAAAATAATGTATTTTGATTTTATGTAAGCTCATCTGTGCATTATAGTAATATAAGAATAATTGAACTAAACTTTTTATATCAGAAACAAGGGGATGGAACCCTGAAAACCAGCATATATAGGAAAAAAACACATACCAACCAGTATTTGAATTTTGCGTCCAACCACCC
>JAVSBT010370627.1:0-11119 GCA_033118115.1 Pharyngocirrus eroticus
TCACACAGATATCTTATAGTGACTAGACATAAGGATTGTATAGTAATTTACCTTTTCACTCTCACACAGATATCTTACAGCAATTAGACATAAGGATTGTATAGTAATTTACCTTTTCACTCTCACACAGATATCTTATAGTGACTAGACATAAGGATTGTATAGTAATTTACCTTTTCACTCTCACACAGATATCTTATGGCAATGTTTTCCCCATGAAAGTTTGCTAACGAATTCCCTTCGCTTGTCTCGTTGTTGTCTAAACTTGACTCTTTTTCCTGAAAAAAAAATAACATGACATTAATCTGGTGATACAGGGCATATTATAATGTTCATAAACTATTAAGCCATTCCAAATTTTAGCAGTGTTACATACATTTTCAGCTAGTAATATAGAACTATAAAGAGATTTTGCCATCTAGAATAATTGATCTTTGTAAATATTCCATGCAAAACCAAACGCGTTGCTCCTTTTTATTGTTTAAAAAACCAAATGTAGTCGATGTAATGTTGAAATAAAAAAGATGATTTTAAAGATTCCACCACCAGGGACAATTATTTATCTGGAAAAAACCCATCAACCAACTAATAAATCTTGATAGGCTTTCATATTTGATTCATATTTGCATACATGATTGGATGCAAACTCTAATTCCAGCTTACTTTTCTCATAGCCAAGCTTATATTTCTCCAGAGTTTTTTCTTATCTATTTTGGATATTTTTGACTTTCTTGGGAGAAAGTCTAACACCACTAGTCTTGGATATGGAGTGTGATCTAGCTCATTGCCATCCATAAGAAGCTGTCTTAAAAACTTCTTTTCCACCAATTCTAGCATTTCCTAGAGATACATCAAATTAAAATTTTAAAAGAGTAAAATGTAAGGCAACTTTATAGACTACATTTTGCCAGTTTCACCAGAAGCCAATTGTTATGAGTTATACATCTTTTAATAGATCTAAGTAACTTTTACATAGATAATTTTGTTCTAAAGAGGTTTGGGTTTTGATAGAAGTATTGACACACAAATGAAGATATGACTATTTGATGAAAGTCATACCAATGTTCTTATGCAGAGACAATCACGTATGCATTCATAAAAATTCACATTATCAAAGATACAAAAATGCATGTTTTTTTTTCTATATCTTCCATCTGGCTTGAAAAAATGATGTCCTAAAGCCAAACAAAAATTCACAGCATTTTGAAAATGATAAGTTGTGATATGAGTATGCTTGTGCATGTCAAAATACAATAAGACCCATAACCCCCTTAAGTGCAATTAATCATCTTCATTATCATTTTACAGTGTAATATTCCTTAGTTAATCTGCATAGAAAAATGTAAGAATACAATAACATACTTGTAAGCCTTTTGATCTGGATTCTTGTAAAGATTTTTTTTTCTCCAATTGTTGCTGTGCATCTTCCTTTACCTCTTGTGAAGGGATGTGTTCCTCAACAGTTTTAACCAAGTCTGTTAACCGTACACTGTTTTCTGTTTGCAAGTTAATATCTGGATAGTCTTGTGACAACATACCAATCTGATGAATAAAAAAGGAAAGATTTTGTTAATTTCTATACTCATGCTACAAGTTGAGCCAAACGTTGTCTATATTTGATATCACAAGAATATGGTGTGTAATTGAAAATGAAAAAAATGTTTGCATCAAAGAAAAGGAATTATATTAATCCTGACACTGTAAGTCAGATATTATGCAACTTACACCCCATTTTCCAAAGTTGAATTCCTAAAGAAAAGCAAATATATACAACAAATTTTGCTTTGGTTTATTTTGTTTAAGGGAATCAGCCATCTTATAATATACTACTCAAAATTTGCTTTGCTTCATCTACAATTTTCTTGATAGAATCTTCAAAAAACATTTAATCAATTTCAAATTTCAAACAGAACTTAATTTCTATGATACTTTTAAGGCTGTGGTGAATTTAAGGTGGGTTATTAAAAACAAGTAGGTCAATTTTCATTTTTAGAGATTTTAACCCTGTTTTGTGACCCGGAGGGGCCTGCTAATTTTGAAAACAATCAGTATTTTAGTGACTGTAAGCAAAGATTTTAGACAGGTCTGGTTTCCAAACATACCAAAGCTACTGACAATGTCATCACTGACCCATTTTAGTGATTAAGTTTGGGATGGAGCCATATGGAAGACTGAATTGGGTACCGGTACCACCAGGGTTGCCCAGAAGCTTATCTTTCACCACAGAACCATAATAAAGGTTCAGAGTAGGTACCTGACATTTCAGGGAGTACAAAAAAGTCATTGTGGTAATGTTCCAAGGCTGATAACTGATATTAAGGTCAAAGGATTGAGGGTATTAGCGTACAAAAGGCCATTTTTTTTGTTTTTAGGTCCTCCAGGAAATTTCTAGGCGATATCAAAACAAAAATTTTGGTCTGAAATTGTGATGAGCAGTATACTTGAATCAATCCTTAGGTTCTGAAGACCACTCTTAACAGTTTGAATGATACGGCCGTATTTGTAAAAACACCTGAATTTGTCAACATAGCTCCCATTGGGTTAACATGTTAACTCTGATGTCTCACATAGGTATTTTTTCAAATGGTGCCATACCGTTTAATCTCGTACAGTTATTATTCTAACCTCTAGGCCTTAATCTTTTGAAGTGTTCTGCATCATTTTAGGACAAAATTTTGTTCCTACTGCTGCCTGGAAATTTCCTAGAAGGATATACAACTAGCAAAATGGATTTTCTGATTGCTGATATCATCAATGAACATAACTTAATCATCATTTTTACTCTTAGAATATTTGCCCATTAATTATTTTGTAGTTACCCAAGTATTTAGAACATGTTTTGCGCCCTTAAAATGGTTCTATTGTTGTTGTTATGGTGCTTTGGTAGAACACCAGTATTTTTGGTATCTATGCCATTGTCCACAATTCAAGTTGTCATATTCAAATTTCCTTTTGATAAATGGACATATTTAGGCATTCATTTGACTTAATTTACCAAACTCACTTAAAATTCTGCTTTTATTTTAAAGGAAAAAAAATAAAAAATCTTGGTATGTAGACATTTGTATGCTAAAATATGAGGGTCCAGTCACAAACAATGAAATTGACCTATATTTTTAATCTAAGTCACCTTTAATTCAATATTTTTTTTAAAGATGATATAAAAATCATGTTTTGAATCAAAATTTGAGATCAGTTGCACAATATTTGATGAAGTTATCAACAAATGAAAAAGCGATGCAAAGCAAATTTTGAGTAGTATATATACCTCAGAAAACCGCCATCTTAAGCCAGTTCCTACAATTGCTAGGACAATGGGAATTTTCAAGATTTTTGCAGCAAATCTGAATTCCATCCGACAATTTTCTGACTTAGCATACTGGAATGAAAAAAACTACCATGAAGATGAATTATACATTTCTTCTACGGTCCCCCAAAAAATGTATGCATATACCTATGAAACAGTGAAATTATATGATAAGCCAGTTTTTTCTGCATATTTCTATTAATTTTTTTTTGTCTCTATTCCATTATTGAATTAAGTCAAAGAAATAAAAAAAAAAAAAAAGTCACCGTAAATTTTAGAATAGACTTTCACAAGGGATATAATACCCCATCTGAAATCATACTCCTCCCCCCAATATTTCCCAATCTAATGTGTTTAAGGTGGTAAATTATCAAGAATAATTTGAATTCTTGCTTTGAAAATTCTTCATATTTGAAGGCTTCCCCCAAGCAAAATGAAACATTTAAAAAAAAGACCCAACAGAACTATTTCATGCCCCTTGGTAAGTGCAGATAGTTTGATATTGCTTAGGTTTGCTTCAGATTTTAAATGATACTTGATAAATGACCACCTGAAACATATCAGATAGGGAAAACTTGGGGGAGGAGTATAATTTCAGATGGGATAATATATCCCTTGTGAAAGTCTATTCTAAAATATACTGTAACTTACACATCAAGACAACTCAATTCAATAAGGGAATAGAGAAAAACAATTGGAGTTTAAAATTGTGGAAAACAACTGGCTTATCATAAAATTGCACTGTTTTATAGGGGTATGCATTTTTTTTCCCCCGGGGCTGTACACATGAATACACTTTTGAGAAGAATTGACACTGAATTATACAAAGTAATCATCAAAAGAAGCTTACCTCATCTGAAATAATATGATACCAAAATGACATCCATTGGCATTTGGAAGCTAGATGAAAATATCTATTATACAACTTCACACAAGCTTACCTCAGCTGAAACACAAGCTACCATCACTTTAGCTTTTTTAAGTCCTTCAGCAATATCTTCAAACAATCCACGATTCCCTAATTGTTCAATGTCCATCCAACATTTGACCCCATTTGCTTCAAGATGTTTTTTAATTTTTCTGGGATCTAATTCTCCCAGACTTCCATCCACTTCCCTAGTTCCTTTATTGACAGCTTCACGAGAATTGCTCCAGCAATAACTAATGAAACATTTTGGGAACATTTCAGGCTAAAGAAAGAGAAAAAAATATCAATAAACGGGATCCTGGATAGCAATTTGTATCAAAACAAAATAAAGTCAGGAATACAATGGATCATTCTTACATAGAAATGATACTGAGAAGAGGTGCAAGAAATGAGTCGACATGTCTACAGTAAAAAAAAAAAAAATTCTGGTTTGCGCTTGATGTCAATATTTGAGATAATTTGTTTTTACCTCACTGCTTTTTAATCTCTTTGCAATGGCATCTTTCAATTCCTCGATTTTTTCAGGATAACTTGAGGGTTTTCTCATGTCGATGTACAACTGAAGTAGATAATAGACATAAACATAATGTGGATCTCTCCCCTTGTTGGAAGGATAACCAATCCTGCACTTTTTTACCCACTTTTTGTAAGCCTGGTAACTGAACCTCCATACCATGTGTTCATTTCAATAGTCTCCAGGCTCACTTTTTTTCCACAATTTGACAAGTCTAAAATGTCATACAATAATTAAAATCACCTTACCTCACTTGCAAGTTGCATTCCAATAACCCCCCTTTTCCATTCATCCCCTGGCCTGAGTAGTACCATAACAAGCGACTTCTTTAGGTTTTCCTTTAAGTAAGTGAAGAATCCTTTGCAGTCTCGATGCTGGGCAAACTCATCAGAAACAATCACTGCAATAACCTACAAAATTAAAATGAATTGATGAATGATATGGGAGAAATAAATAACACATATTTTAACATATACTTTTAAGCAGATTTATAATCTTAAATTTGAAAAAGAATAAAAGTTTAGAAATATAGCAAATAATTCAGTTCATCCATAGAATCATATTTACCTTTGCCAGTTTTATTGTCAAGGTGACCTTTGCAGTATCCTCATCCCCAGTAAGATTTAAAAGAGCACTGAAAAGAACCCAATCACTTAATCATGACTTATTTTCTAAAATATATGCAGCACATTAATGAGCATAAGACTGTTTTGTGGCGCTGCGAAAAAACCACCCAGCAGTACAAACCTAAAACATTATAATTGTAACAAAACCGTAAATGGAGTGGTACGCGACGTGGATATGTTAATGAGTTGGGTCGCCTTATCGTCTATGTTGATGAGCTTTAAACGACTTTTTCCTATACACAACAGCTGATTTCGGCCAACCAGATCGAGCGTCACTACCTACCGCGTTTTCTTAAGAAGAACTTCCAATATATCTAACATCATTATTTTAATATTTTGTTTTAATGTTTGATATCTACAACTTTTTTGCTGGCTACTTCTTTTTTAATCCCTTTTTTCCCCGGAAATCCAAATTGTGGGTCAAATAAAAAAAATTAAAAATAGACTGCTTCGGGGAATGAACCCGGGCCATCCGGGTGACAAGCACAAAGCGTAACGACCATTTCGGACAAGTTGTTCTTTGTGAACTTAAAGCTTATTTATACAAGAAGGATTACTTATGACATCTCCCCCCGTTTTGATAGCGTCAAATGACGACAACAATGAACAGTGTTCAATGGTGACGTCAATGCTAGCTTAAGAACTTTTGCTAAAAAAACCCATAAAATACGTAAAAGTGGCGTTTTCAACCAATGAAGGATAAGGACACATTTTTCCCTTATTATTTTAAAAGGAAAACCCAACCGAAAAAACTTTCTTTTTCCATAATTGTGTCATGACTTTTAGAAAAAAGAGATTATGTATTTTTGAAAACCGAATGCTAGCTTTTTCATTTTTGGCATCAAAACAGTAGAAAACGAATTAAGTCTTTGTACCCGTCCCTTTCCATCCTATTCACACAGCAAATTTGATTTATTGTTTACGAAGCGATTGATAACATAGTTCCATGTAATCCTCAGTTCACCCTTTCAATCATCAATTGTACTTGTATGGTATCCCAAGTGATTTTGGCATATTTGCAAGATTATTTTGCATGAAGTTGCAAGATTGCAGGCCTAGCGCTCAAAACGGGGACACATTAAGTTTTATGTAGACGTCGAAGATTTTGCGTTTTTTCGTACATCGTGCACGTGAAGATCATAGGCTGGCCACAAAAATACGTTTCATTTTGGCAATGCATTTGTTAGAGCTAGGGCGCTGGACACGTGCCTGCAAAAAGTCCGATTTTATTTGAAGTGACAGTGATAGGCACCTATTTCAAGGGTCATGACCGTGTTTAGAGACGTGCCTAGCCTTGTAAGCCGAAACCACGCCCCTGATGCGTACCACTCCATTGAATTGTAACAGAATTTGTTTTTATTACTTCTCGTGTTATATACATGTTAATTTAGCACCCTTGTGATATCTAACTGATACTCAGGGGAAGTATGACTGGTGTATAATAATCATCTAAATGGAATCTACTATTTACTCCGATTACATAACATATAATTCTATTTCGTGCAGTTTGAAAATTATTTAGAGTATTTTTATTTAAACCTATATGCATATGTTTTATGGGGAATAACTTTTTAGGGAAGATGAGATGATGTTCCAAATGAAGTAGCTTCTTCAAAATTGACTGACTACCGTGTGAGATATTAATGGAATAATTACAATCTCTTCATCACTTACACTTCTATCTCCTCTTTTTCTAAGTCTTCTTTTACCCTATCGAGAGACACCCTGTCGCCCTCTGTATGTAAGTCCTGCTTATGGTGTAGAATGACTACATCAGTAGCAAGATCACTTTTCAGGTCCTTCAGATCATGCATGTTGTTTCGTAGATGAAGATCGAAATCATCATTGGTGTCTGGGGGCATCATACCTAAAGAACAAAATTCAAACGGCTATAGTTATACAGAACTAAAGATCTACATTTCCACTGATACATTAGTAAAATAGAATTAAATCAAAAGCTTTTCAACATTATATCATAATTATGCAAAAAAAAATGAACTTCTTGAATGATAAATAATAACTTATTATAAATGACTACTGACTACTAACTACAGGCTACAACTAAAACAATATTGTCACAATGTTTAGCCTGTACATTTATTTTTGTCCCAAAACTTTAATTGTGTAATTGTGAATCAACATCAAGTAGGTAAGGCCCAAAACCTGTATGTAAGCCTGGGAAGACTAGTAATGATCAAATTCTTTCAAAAGAATAAAGATAACTTTTTACTTCGTCAGGGAAACACTAAAAAAATGTATGTGTACCTTGAAGTTCATTGATAGACAATGTGTGGAAATTGTCGTGGCACTGTAGATATGGGGCATGCAACTGTATAGCACGCCTTAGTCGTGATTCTTCTAACATACAAGGATCTTTAGTGCCCTAAAAAAAGGTAATAAAAATAAAAATATAATTATTTGCAAGAATATTCTTTCAAAAATAGTTGAATTGATAAGGTTTAACAAGCACGTGGGAAATAAAACCAAGTTCACAATTTGTACAGTCATTAGAAAACAATAGAAAAGGAAATGCATCCAGATTTATAAACTGTTTGCAAGTGCAACACTTATATAAATATCAATACATTTTTTGTTTTAGCAATGATATGTGATTCTATTTTTGCTAGATTTTGTAATTTGAAAGCTTCTTTTAATTTCTTTAGGACAGGTTTGTGATCTTCATTTTGGGGGATTGCCTTGTAAATAATCATTAATAAAAAACTTAACATGCTAACATGTGTAAGCTGGCTGTAAGTTAGGGCTTCAATATTGTCCTATATTTTGCAAAATATATTTTACATATTGCAAAAATAAAAAAGTTATTAACAATGTTATAGGTGTTGCATTACTTATTTTGAACAGTTTACCTGTCAAGGAATGATTCTCAAAATGCCTCATTAGTAAAGTACCTTTTACAAATTAATCTAGGATGCCTTCTTCAAAAGTGGCAAGATTCTTAAGCTGTAACCCATTAAAAAATAGAGACATACAACTGGACAAGGGCCAAGTAAAACAATGAACAATCAGTCACAGAATCATTAGAAAAGAAAGTCTCACCATTTGAATGCACCCCTGACATGGAACAGAAAAGTCATAGTCAACACCACGGAAAAACTGTGTAACAAGTCCCTCCAAGACTTCATGGACAAGGAATAAGATGTTTTGTGGTCTTGACCCATGTACTTTCACTGACACTTGGTTATTTTTTAGGTGGAGCAATAGAGCCAAGTGGTCATTTTTGTTCAACAGGGACCCTTTCTTCCAGATGACTGAACTGTCAGAGAACTCGTTCAGTCTTACCTGAAGTTGATCAATAATCACATTCATTTTCATACAATTCTAAGATTTATATAAAAATGAACAATTTCATTTCCATAACATTTACCATCGAGTATTAAAAAAAAGAAGCCTTCCTATGATAGTATTATTATTTATAGATAATGATTATTAGGGACATATGCTTGTACATATCAAAAACATCTAATCGCAATTAGATCCCCACCCACCCCCTCCATTTAATAAATGAAGCAAGTAGCTTCTTTTTTTAAGAATATTCTTGAAAAGTAGCATAATGTTTTCTACAATTTTCTGTTCAATAAAATATGCTTATAAAAATGTCATGCATATGCATTAACATAAGCAACAGAACAAGTACTAATGCAAAGAGAAACATAATTTTTGGTAGCAAAACTTTGGCAGCCATTTCTCAGCTTTGTGATTTTGATTATGCAGGTCCTATTAACAAAATAGTATGTAGAATATTTCAAAAAATATATTTAAAAAAGTTGAATTATTAAACGATATAAATATGATTGCAGGAATAATATAAGATTTCTGTATGATTTTAGATATAGTGACAAGGTTGACAATAATTTTATAATCAACCATTTGGTTTTATAAATATCTTTTCAGCTTTAGTCCAATGGAAACAAAATCTCTTGAATTGATTTTTTGTAAAAATAAATGGCAAATGTTGGTCATGTTTTTCAAGAAAATTCCTTTTTTATCTTTACAAATAAGATTAAGGATTTTTCTCTTAAGAAATATTTTGATATGTCACTTATCTATATCATCATCCAGATGTTGCCTGCAATAATTAAAATATTTTACTGACATAGTTTTTTTTTTCTATAGGACTAAAGCTGATAACTTATAAGTATGTCAGTGATCATTGTTTACTAAAGCAAAGGTAAGCTATCATATCCTTGCATAAGCTTACCTGCGCCCTGTTGAATAGACCAGCTGGCAAATATTCGAATTTGTACAGCATTTTAGTTTCATACATGCCATCTTTTCCTTCAACACTTGGCCAAGCAAACTGAAAGAACAATATGTAAAGAATAAATGAAAAGAACATATTGTTTTCTCTACAAGAAAAGTGTTAAATGTTGCTAAAACAGTGAGGTTTATATCATCAAATCCACACCCTGATGAAAATCAGTTATTAATCCATTGACATAATGTACATATATCAGAAAAAATAAGTGTTCTATCACTTACTTTTGGTTTTGGTTCTTCTTCTGGTAGCAGACATGGAACCAACAGGGTCTCATCATCTTTGAGTAGGAAAGTTAGATCAAATTCTTGTGTAAGTCTGAGGAGCCAATCATGAATTACTATAGGGTACTTCTTTGGGTCCCATATTTTGGAAAGCTCATTGCGTTTGAATCTTCCTTCCTAAAAAATAATTGATAAATACATAATATGCAGACTTACTGAATGAAAGTCACTTGAGAAAAGGACAATCAGGCAACTTAGGCCATTAATAAAAAAAAAGGCCTTTGAGAAAAGAAATAAATGTCAACACAAAACAAATGTTTCACTTAAGTAATGAAGTAAAAGGTCAAGTTGGAATGCTTAAATAGGGACCTATAACTGACCTTGATTGCCCCTTCATGAACAGACACCACACAAGCCATAACGTCCACAATCCACTGTGGGTTAATCACAACACGGCTTTTAAGAAATTCATTGCTGAAATATTGCAGGGATCCCAAATCGTGAAGAAATACAACAGCTTGCTTGATCTAAAAATTGATTCATTTTCAACAGATTGTTTTGAAGTATGTTAAATCTTATAGAAAAGGGTGTAATAAGAGGGGGAGTAATGTTGCTACAATGTGAAATAATAACATAGATAACTGCTTTAACTATACTAAACAAAAAAAGAAACCCATAATATTATGATTTCTATGTTATTTAGAAAGTGTAATTCTGAATGGCTTCATATTTCATATTTGAGACATTTAGAGACCGCAGAAAAACTATGCTTTTCTCCTAGAATTCTAGGAATACTTAAGATATAATGGAAGGGATAGCAAGTACAAACCCTACTAGGACATTTCTTGGGTCGAGGACAATAAAACCCATACATTAAATGTACCACGTTATTGCTGATATGCAAGATACAGAGGTTAGAAGAGGGAGTGGTCCACCCAATCTGCTATGAGTTGCTAAATGTGTATGCTTGCCTATGCTAATATATGATATTCTGGCACTCTAGAAATGAGTGTCAATCATAAATAAGTCGCCACTCAACCCTTCTCAAACACTACCCCTACCAAAGGTTACCTTGTGGAAGACTTTGGTTTACAATCAATATTCATGATATCTGCAACAGCTTTGGTTGGTCAAATCCCAACCAGGTTAAGTTAAAACCGACAAATTGGCAAAATTCTGATTTATTGAGTTTTCCTAGAATTCTAGGAAATTGATCTTTTCTCTTTTCAAAATGAAAGAATTAG
>JAVSBT010370849.1:0-11118 GCA_033118115.1 Pharyngocirrus eroticus
CGCCCCCAATGTGTCTCCCTGTGCGTATGTACCTATTCATAGATCCTATCACTACAGACTTTAGTAAAATAAATAAAGCCCAAAGTGTATCCTATGAAAAATACTAAGAGCTGATACTCACGTGTGCAGGTACCATCTGCAACATCAACCGTATTCTTTTTTCTACAACCACCAGCATCACATTTTCCCGGACCAGCCGTGTCACAGGTCTTACATTTGTCAGCGCATGCTAAAATACAAATGTAAAACAAACAAAAAATGTCACTTTTAATTGAGTCAAACTAAATATCAGCTAAAAAACCCTTTCTTATTATGTTAAAGAATATCCTTTTAAAATGACCACTGTTTATATGGATCAACATGAGACTTATAAATAATCCAGAACCATCTGACAATTTTAATCCAATTAAAATAAACTGGGTCCGAATATGGATAGTTCCTTTTTACTCTATTAGCTATTTTTTGTAATAAACAATTACTTCGTCAGGCATTAACTAAAGTCAAAAGTGAAAGGTTTGTTTATATACAGAGGAAAGTGTGAAAGAGTTAAGAATACATGTACAACAAAGAGCATTCATTATAACTTTTATATTTATAAATACCTTGGCAAGTTTGAGTGTCACTGGTGTAGCCAAATCCTATAGCTCCTGTGGCACAATCACCTGGTGATGAATCACATTTTCCTGGACCGTTAGTGTCACAACTAAGGCACTTACTGCCACAAGCTGCAATGGGAAGAATCAAAATTTACCAAAATATTTTTTTAAATATTTGTTTCTTATGTTTTAAATTGAATTTTTGGGGAAACCCCCCACAAAACTTTACTTCTTAACATTGGGAAATAACTACCTTTGTCATATATCATTATAAAGCTTAAATCTGATCACATCATCACTTTATATCATATCATATCATATCATATCAGTCTATATTATATCATATCATAACAAATCATATTCTTTTAACATTATCACTAACTAGATTAATCTAATACCTTGGCATGTTTGAGTTTTGCTTTCATAGGCATATTTAGAATCACATTGCCCTGCGTCACATTTTCCTGGACCATTAGTGTCACAACTGATGCAGTCACTGGAACATGCTGCAATACGGAAGAATAGGACATTACAAAAACATCTATTTTCTTTAATTTTTAAAATATTTTACATTAAATTGAGATAGATTCAAAAATTGTTTTGATATTTCTTAGCTGCATTATTTTTCATTAGGTCGGGCTGCTGTGTGTTTCTGAACATTCGACAAAATGTTTCTAGAGCTATTTTTGAGTTATTAGCAAAAGATGCACCAGTAATAGGCTTTTATATCTTCGCTCCATCTAGTAAATGGTCTACAGTGGTCAACATAAGGCCATGCCCACTAGTGCGAGTCCCCCAGATTATCAAGGTGGGCCATTAGACTCTGACTGTTGGGGGTCCACGGTGGATTCAAAATACTGGACATATTCTTTCCTAATAGTCCCCTTGGGATAGTGCAACAACCCCTTCAAAGGCGCAATAGATAAGTAGGCCGTGTCAGGCAGAAGAGCTTTTATGGTCTAACGCCTCATATGCCCTCAGGCACAGGTAAATATAATATAAATTTTTAGTTAAACGTGAAGTATTTTTTTTTGTGAAATACAAAATCTTCCTTCTTACTCCATGCAAATTGATCAAAAGGGCCAATTTCAACGGTACTGATTTATAAGGCCAAGTATGATTTAAATTAAGTTGAGCCAGGTCAATTTTGGACATAAAAAAAAATGCCATCATCCAATTAACCAATTTGGAACGTTTTTTACCAAACAAAAAAAACTTTAGGGGAAACCTACATGTACTTACATTGACATGATATGTCTGCTAATAGTTTTAATGATGTCTACTTACCTGGGCAAGACCTGTCTGCTAATTGAGTTCTTGAAGTGTCAAAACAACCAGTGGTGTCACATTTTGTAGTACTACCATCAAGATAACAATGTTTACATTCTGCAGGACAAGCTGTAAAAAAACCACTAACACAAATAGAACGTGCCCCAGCCCTACATTTTCCATGGCAAAAATGAGATATCAGAAAAAACAAGAATAGGCTGGGGTAAGACATGCATTTTGAAACATTTGAAACATTTGTTTTATTCTAATTTTATCAAATGTTGGACTCATCTTTGGCAAAGTGCAATTTTGTTCTTGAAATGGACAAATCAAATTGTAAAAAGACTTATTAGGTTAATTAATGGATTAATGATTCCATCAACTCAACAGAGGTTTAAAATGTGAATTGAACCGTTTCCAAGATCTGCTCTAACCGTGGCCACTGAGACCTTCCAGTACCTCTGAACCAAAAGAGCTGTACTCTTATATATAATTATCAGGGTGGGGTCTACTACTGGTCCACTGGTCCGAGTCCAGCTATTTTTGGTCTGGGTTGGCTGAGGTTTGGACTAGCTAGTCGGACTGTCATTATATTCAAAATACAGAGGTCCAGCTGAGATTTTGACCAGCCAGTCCATCTATCCACTTTTAAAAAAAGAACTAAGGTATTAGATCCATAAACCAGTGGGGAAATTGTTTGAGACCTAGGCACTACTCAGAGCTAGTTCAGAGGTCCTAAATGGCTAGCGAATGTATATTTTCGGAAGCATACAAGGTGCCACAAGTAGTGCTGAGGTTTCCAATGATTTCCTGACCGGTTTATGGGTCTAATACCTTAAATCGCACCCTGATTATAAAAAGATGGTTTCTTACGTTGGCAGATGTCACTATCATCTTGTACATAGTAGTCCATACATTGGCCTTCTTCACACACAGCATTGGTTTCAGAGTCATCCATGAGACAGGAGGCACACCCTGTTGGACATTCTAGGAATTAAAACAAAATAAACATTTAAACAAATCACAAATATAGACGCCATTCTGTTTTTTTAAAAATATTTTGTCATTGTTTTTATATATTTCATGGCAAAAAAAATCATATTACATAAACAATTCAAAAATGTATCTGAAAATACTAACCAACACAAGTTCTGTCCTTCTTCATGGTATATCCTAATTCACAACCACCCCATCTACAAACTGTTTCAGGAACCCCTGCGTCATAGGTACAGTAACGACACCCAGATGGACAAGCTGAAGAAAGAATATAAAATTTAATTTGTTATTTAAAGATTTCAAGCAAAAAAGTAAAGTAACGTTCTACTCAAGCCATTAAGGCCCATCGCCCAACTACTCAATCCAGGTCTCTGTAGCACAAGCGATTAAAAGCTGTCACTCCCCTTGGATAAGATGCTAGTCTATTGCAGGTTACTTTCCCAGAAGGGAAATCGGAACTAAGTATATTTCTCAAGGACACATGTTGAAATCAAATATTGATTAATTAGGAAGTCCTAGATTTAGAATTATTCAAAGGATATCTTTGTTCAACTATGACCCAATGTCATTCTTGTATTATCTTGAACAAATACCTAGTAGGTATTACCTACCCTCGCATGAATTCTTGTCATCTTTGGGTGTATATCCATACGTACATAGGTCACATGATGCTGTTCCAGAAGTATCACAATCAAGACACAGAGTTGGGTTTGCACAGGCTGAAGAAAATTATCAACTTTTAATAATTATAAGGATTTATTTAGAATTTAAGCCAATGACAGATTATCATGGCCCACTTTTTGTCAAAATGAAAATATATATAGAATATAATTATGCATTATTCATCAGTTCACATACACTGGAAAATAAAGCCAACCCTACTGTATATTCTTACATTTTTTCTCACAGTGTATAAATTTGCATTATGCATCAGTTCATGTATCAAGTTTACTATATTGTCACCTAGGAATACTGAACGATTGGAGCCCAAGTATCCTCTGCGTTTAGATTGATTTATCTCAGCGAGGTTCTATAATACTGTTCCATTTGTTCAGTTCTAACATTATATGGCCTATTACTAAGTCTTTATAAGTCATTGCTGTGAACAGGACTATTTTCAGAGCCCCCCCCCCAAAAAAAAACAACCTTTCAGTTCCATTGAAGAATGATTCAATAAATAATTGATCTTGGCACAAAATGTTTCCATAATAAATGAATCCACCCCCTGTAACAATTTGATACCATACCTTTGCAGTCATTGGGACCAGCATGGTACATATATCCAGTTTCACATTCCGTCGGGTTACATTCGCCTGCACCATTCAAGGTACACAATTTACAGTTTAAGGCACATTCTAAAACATAAATAACACATTTTTAGAATATCTGTAGAATGTGTTTCCAGAGCTGGAACTCCCCCTCAAGGAAAAGGAAGTGTTGGACCACCTAGAAATACCTGGGCCGAAATGAAGAATTCTGGATATTTGTTGAAGTAATCAGAAAAAATAGCTAATAACAGAGTGTGCTAGAGGAGCCTTATTATTGCCCTTTTCTTTGGTGTGAGCTAAAGGCATAAGTAAGTAAGTAAGTGTTTCAAAAGTAAAAACTTATGTACGTGTTTCAATCAAGCACTTCACTTTTAAAATTCCCTCTCTACTATCTAACATTTTGGTTTAATCAGTAATGTTATCAATTCAAAATTTTGGCCATATATTAGTTTATCCATTTCTTCACAATTCTATGAAATACACAGGTTTAAGCAGACATATAACTTACGTAAGCAAGATAAAGTTGTTGGGTCAAAGTTATAGCCCTCTTTACATAGGTCACATTTGCCTGGTCCATTCACGTCACAGTTCTCACAATTAGCAGCACAAGCTGAAAATATCCAAATAAGGCCATCCCAAATAGATTAGTTTGTTGTTGAATTCGACCGACCCATATTTTTGGGATTGTTTTTTTTTCTTCTTCAAAATGTTGGTTTTTGTCAAAACTAGGCAACCAAGTCAAGAAAAAACATCATAGGCTTGTAAATATACATTTTTGGTTAAAAAACAATACCTGTAAAGTAACATTTTTAACAATACACAACACTCGTTCATACTCCTTGAAATACGGAGCGCCTCAGCACTTTCTGTCATTTATACGTATAAGACCAAATGAAGTTTTATCTACGTTACGATTTTTAAAAATCCATCAACAAACTAATCAATTTGGAATGAAAAGCTTAATGATAACATACTACAAATACATGTTCAATCCAGAATATTAATGAAACAGATGTTAAAAACTGAACTTACCAACACACTGGGCCTGACATTCTTTGCCAAAATCAGTAAAACCTGGGCTACATCTGTTATCAAGACACTTGGTGGTTCCAGTCTCATCGCAATAATTACATTTCTCACAATCAGGAGGGCATTCTGAGAAAGAAATAATACTTTGGGTTATCAAAACAATATACAAAAGTCTTGATATTCTTATGTAGATTTAAAATTAATATATGAAAACATCTATATTATTACGATGCAAAATTATGAGAGATACAGTAACATTAAGCATGTAACGCACCTATGACACAGGGAAAACACAAACCAAATATATATATATAAAAAAGAATAAAACATATCTGAATAAAGATTGCTGTGGTACCAATCCTATGAAGAAAATATCGGTATGGCTGGTCAGCTATATTTCAGTTTTTTTTAATTACATGTATTTTGTAAGGTAAGGTAAAGTAAAGTTTGTGCCGTTGGCTTTCTCCATGAAGAAACTAGAGCTGTAGTAGAATACTGCGCAGACAACGTTTATTTAATCTGTGAGAAACTCTAAATGGTTATTTTGTAAATAGTGTTATAGAAATACTGCCCCTGCACCGTGGCCCCTGTAATAGTGTTTACAACTGTAGTACATCTCTGTGATACATTTTTAACATTGTGGTATTCATATGAAACTCTAAATGGTTATTTTTTAAAAAGGGTTATTAAAATACTTCTCCATAACAGTTTTTACAACTAAAGCACAATTCTTAGATCCATTTGTAACGCTATATGTTATTTATTAAAAAAAATCACAAATTACATTGAATGGCCAGCTTGGAAGAAGGGATCAGAGATACAATGGATTTTGTCCTTTGTGTGATTAGTAGAAATAAAGCCATTGTGATATCATTATTTTGTAATTATTATGTTTACTTACTGAGGCAAACTCCTTTACGATAAGTATACCCTACTTCACAGCCCAGATTGAGACATCTTATTGAATTGTCTTCAATAACGCAGTCACGATTGAAAAAGCAGGTGTGACAGCCTTCTGGACATTCTAAAAGATTGATGAGTAACAAACAAACATGTAAAGACTGATTCAATTTTTTAAAAAACATTACTATTCAGTGTCATTTGAATGGGTTAATGGCAATTGCTACCAAGTACAGCATTCACCCAACACAATAATCTTATTACTTAAAAGATTATTGGTGGCAAGATCCGTAAAAAGGTAAGAATTATTCTATGACCTTTCATCTTTTTAACAATCTTGTTGTTGATATGCATGATACAGACATGTCTCATTTGATCAAATATCCTCTAGTCTTGGGATGTCACAATGTGTCACATTACATGAAATGAGATGGCATGACATGACACCACATTATTCTAAATTATCATGTCATAAACTAGACAATAGAACATTTTAAAACTGGTTTACTTACTGACACAAGAGTCCACAGGTGCCTGAGTGTATTGATCCATACACCCATCCACACCACACGTCTGTGCTGGTTTAGGGTCAGCATTATCAGTCACACAGGTCTCACAGCCCTTTGGACAATCTAACAAAAGATACATCCATTGCAGTACAGCACATATGAACTAAATCATTTTTTAATGTAGCTACCACTTTTTATACTACTTGAGCCCTCCCCATTTCTATATAATTTGCAAACAAACATAATTATTATAAACGATTTCTTAAAATTCAAAAGATGACCTTACCAATACATGTTAGCTCTGTTGCCAGAGTGTAGCCTGGTGTGCAGGAGTCTACAGTACATTCTGCTCTGCTATTGCCATCACTCCATGCACAAGTGTCACAATTAGGACAAGCTACAACAATAGGGTGAAAGGTTATAGAAATCATAGTTTTAACATTTTGTTCAGCAAGTATTAAAGATGAATATTTTTATACCAGCACCAATTGATTAGGTTCATTGCACATAGCTTAATTGGGGACATAAGCAGCAAAAGGCTTAATTTGTTAAGGTATCGGTGACTGCGAAACATATTTTGAAAATTTAATTAGCGTTATATACTCCATTCATATGTACATGCTTGGCAATCTGTAAACAAATCAAACAACTGTCAATATTGTTAAAATCTCACAACCATCAATCTTATAAAATAATATTCTCCTTTTATGAATTAAAAAAAAATATGATTATCATTACTATATATTACCATGACAAGTATCTGCTGAATCTTGTACATATCCATCTTGACATCCCCCTGTCTCACATTCTGTTAGAGATGTAGACTCAGAATAAGTGCAGTCTTTGCAACCACTTGGACAGGCTGAAAAGCGGTTCAAAGTAGGAGAATATTTCAATACAAAATATACACAAGCATGGAAGGTTGGTGGGTGGGATCATCATCATTATAATTATAATGATGATGATGATGATGATGATGATGATGATGATGATGATGATGATGATGATGATGATGATGATAAAGAAAATGATGATGATGATGATAAAGAAAATGATAAAAATAGTGGGGATGATGATGATAATAATTGTTATTATTGTAAGAAATAAGGATTATAAATACTTAAAAAATATACTAAATGATAATCATAATAATGGTGAAGATGACGATAGCTCTAGTAGTACTGATTACATATTGTAATAATTACCAGCACAGTCAAAGTCAGGCCTACGAACCGCATAGCCATCCTCACATTGGTCATCCCAGCATACACTAGCGCCCTCTATATAATCACATCTTGTGCAATTGTCAGGACAACCTTGAGGAGAGGAATTAAAACAGGACAAATAATAATAATAATCATGATAATGATAAGAAGAATGATACTAATAATGTTAATAACATTGGTGATAATAACATTGATGACAATAGAAATACTGATGATGAAGATGATGATTGGAAGTACTAAACATCATTACCAAAACAACTAGAGTTATTTATTTATTTATTTATTTCTGTTCTTTAAGGAGGGCGCCCATTCAGCATAGCTCGTCTTCCATGACCCTCCATACATAAAAGACATACAAAGTTATATACAAGACATACACAAGCATCTAAACATAGACTAAAACTATATACATATGAACATAGGACAAAAAATTAAAGTTGAAACATAAAACAAAAATATAAGAAAGTAAAGTAAATTATTATAATGATACTACTAAAAATAATGTCAAATACAAAATCTATTTGTTGGTTGATGGATATTTTTGGTACAAAAGATAGGTTGGTTTGTCACTTTATTTTTTAAATATTGTCAATTCGATATCATTCTGTATTTTATTTTAGAAATGAAGAAAAGGGACAAGGCGCTCCATATTTTAAAGAATGTCGTTTTGTGTTTAATAAAAATCTTTACATAGTTCTTTATTCTAACAAAAAATGTATATCTGCAAGCCTACGAAAATATTGGTCTGTTGGGTCCAACTTATCAATTTGGAATGGCCTAATAGTGATAAAATTGGTATCATGCAGTAGCATATTCACTCACTAGCACAGTCATATTCAGGTTTACGGAGGACATAGCCATCATCACACTCATCATTCCAGCATACAGTGCTGCCATCTGTGTAATCACATTTCAGGCAATTATCAGGGCATCCTGGATGAAGGAGGTTCAAACATTAGAAGAGTTTTGTCAAAGGTTTAGAAGGTTATCAATACAGGTGCTTCAAACTGTTTTCTATCATTTCAAGTATATGTGATTTTGTATGTGTCTTGATATAGTTTTATTTTGGAAATAGTCAAATGTTGTTTTCAGATATAAAACTTTTTGTGTCAGCTTTCCATGTGATATTTAAATAGACAGGGAAGCAAATTTGAATTAATTACTTCATTTTGCAGTTCATACTGATCAAGAACTAGACAATTGTTTTTGTGTACCCTATACAGATTGGTCTTCCTGTTAGTGAACCATTTGAAAGACATTGAAATTGACATTGTGTATAAGTACCTATTTCACAGTGGTCTTCCCACAAGTAGTCAGGACATGTACAATTGTACCCATTGACCTTGTCAAAACAGGTTCCATTGTTCAAGCAGGGATCTGAATCACATTCATTCATTTCTAAAATAGTAAATAAAAAATGATAGAGATAAATAATACACGATCAAGCCAAAAATATGTATGCAGGGACTAGAGTCACATTCATCAAGTTCTAGATTATGAAATGAAAATTAATAACGATAAATAATAAATACTGATATCAAAAGCAACTGAGCATAAATACCTATTTCACATTGATCCCCAGAATACCCTGAGGGACAGGTACAATTGTATTCATCAATCCCTTCGATACAGGTTCCACCATTCATGCATGGGTCCGAGTCACATTCATCGTCATCTGTAAGGTGAAATTTTAGCAGTGGTTAGATAAACTTTTCAAATATATTACAAAATAATCATCAGGGTTTTAACCTATACTGCCTAAATCAACAGAATTTTAGAGTTCTTATTTAGCCTAGTTAAGTCCTATGGTAGAGCAGTGGGCCGGTAACCCTAATGTCGTGGGTTTGAGTCCCTCACAAAGTTGACAATTTTGTTGATTCTCTGCAGTATAGTTTAATACACTGATGTTGAATATGTAACAAACTCGTAAGCCCTCTGTAAGTTGAAAAGTGATATGAATTTAATAAGTATGTACTTGGTAAGAAATTATAGCAAAATATCTGACCGGTTACTCATGCTTGATTGTCTACAGACTGAATAGGCTATGTGCAAATGTTCTCTACTCAAATGTGAATCTGTAGCTATATTACCTGTTTCACAGCGAGTTCCATTATACCCTTCAGGACAGGTACAACTGTAGCCATCTATCTCATCATTACACACCCCACCATTCATACAGGGGTTGGACCCACACTCATCAAAATCTAGGAAAGAAATTGTGAAATATACCAGTCTCATGAGTATAAAAGTGAAGAGTGATTACTCAAAAATGAAGCACACTGGTGATGTGAGGTAACATGGTGTCAACACTGATCAAGTGGTCCCAATATATCACTAGTTGGTGTTGTTGTTTATTATCACAAGTGCTGATTATTTGAAAATCTTTAATTATCTAAAAGACAAGCAACAAAGACCCAAAGCCTTTGTGGTTCACTGTTTTATTGAGATTTTTTTACACCTCATGCAAGATCGGCAGTATTACTTAAAGCTTAAATTCATAGCAGTATATTTTATTCTATATGATATGCATCTTAGAACCAGTGACATTTTTAGTTTTGTTACTTTGGACAAGTTCAAGCATTTGGCAAAAGCAAGTCAACATGTTAATAGCTCAGTAACATGAAAGTGAACAAAAATCTTTTTGAAATTAAAAAATCTTTTTTTTTTGTAAAGAAAAGTGATAATTTTCAGAATGTTTTTCTTTGTTTGTTTTGGTTTGTTTCCTTGTCGAACCGCTTTCGTCCCTTAGGTAGAATAACACATAATTTGTTTTTATTACACATTAATTAATTTATGAAATCATTAGTCAAATTCTATTTTTTTAGACTAATGCTTGTTACTTTTTAAGATGAAATGAACTTTGACCTATAGCTTACCTTGGCATCCTGAGGTCACATCAACATCCCATTCACCTCCATCCTGACAGAAGGCAGTCCTAATATATTCAGCTTTATCCTCAAGGTCGTAAGTGTATCCTGCATCGCATTTGGAAAACACAACGTCTTTGAACTCATTTCCTGTCAATTCACCTTTAAGCAAATCACTTTTTTCCATGTTTGATTCCTCAATATCGGGACAGATTTTTGCTATAAGTCAATGGTAGATAGATAGATATTTCGTAATGATATATCAATGCATTAGTATATAGTATAGTATAGTCCGCCGTCCTTCGCTTGCTTTCAATCAAATTCAGTTTATTGATTTGATTTTTTGAAATCAGACTGCGCATGAATTAGTATATATAGTACTATAAGAATAATTGAACTAAACTTTTTTGATGCACTGTTTGTGAAAGATTTATTCCTCAAAGCTTTCGATACTCATC
>JAVSBT010370960.1:0-11116 GCA_033118115.1 Pharyngocirrus eroticus
ACCCTATTTTACTTTCAAATAAAGGGTTTTCTGGTTATGTATCACCTGGAATAGCATTATGTTTCATCTGCAATTTTCTGAGCAGTTATATAGGTGTTTGATTTAAATTGTTTGATGTAAAGGTTTTCTGCGTTTTTCAGGAACTGGCCACTAGCCCCAGAGTGGCAACTTGCATTTTCTGATCCGTACTGATCATACTCAATAAAAAATAATTGTCTCTTGCTTTTACCCAAAAAACTAAAAAATTCCTTAACTAGAGCCTTTATATGATAACCAGTCTAGTCTATAAGGTGAAGGACAGCAATGTATTCTGGATAGAAGCAATACATGAATAGTGAATTTGATATGTGTTGAAAAGTCCCTGGTCTGGTGACTTTTTGTAAATCAATATCCTGAAATGTTCATGATGTTTATGAAAGCTGTGATAATGAAAATGTTTGCATGGGTCATACAGTGGTTGTTATTTAGTGATGATTTTTTTTTCAATCCTTTCCTCCATTGTGTGCAGACTAGCCGCTGGTAGCTACTTTCTGAGAAACTGAAACTGAAAGCGAGTGACATTAAATTTTTTGTATGCAGGGACTTTTGTGCACTGAATGATAACATGTGCAACTAAACGACAGTTAGCTCATATTGATGCATTCTCTCTGATGATATCGAGAAAAACACATGTTTTCTAGTCTTGGAGCTTACATTCTAAATCTACAAATTTGACCTCTCCGTTTTGTATGCGAAGATAAAATCAGCACATGAAGGGGAGCGGGGGGGGGGGGGGGGGTATTAAAGGTTTGAAGGTTTTTAAATTCTATCTTGCAGAACTATTCATTACAATTGATTTGTTACCTAACTAACAGTAACAGAAATGTTCCTGATATCAACGACTATGGTTTCAGTCGGAGATGGAGGAGGACTTCAGTTGAAGTTCTCTAAAAATCTATGTATTTTATTTTTGCATACAATATCGTACAGAGCTGTAGTTAAATTGACATGATGGTCATATAGATGGACACGTACGCTTCTGAGAAGAATGTTCTTGAACCCTTTTCTGTTGATCTTTCTCAGATTTCCACATCTTTTAAATTGAAACTTGTCTTTCTTCTCTTGCTTCATGGAGGTATATATAAGGAGTTATTCCCAGCTTATCATGATTTTGGTATTTGAATGAGTTTATACGATAAAATCTGTTTATAAACTTTTTTTTGCTTATAAAAAATAGGAGACCTATTGTGATAGTGGTAATGTTTGCCAAGAATCTTTTATAAAGGATCAATTTTATGAGAATAAAAACTCTTACTCAGAAAATGTCTACGATGGATAGCTTTCCAATGACACATTAGAGCTAAGTACAAAATCGTGACAACTAATTTTTATCTGTGATACTAAACATACAAATCTAACAATAAAAAACACTTGTGATGGGAATTAATTTTTTTATCTATTTTTCCTCAAAACGATTACAAAAGCTATTGATTCTTTACTCTAAATTGTGAGGTCCTGTCACCAGGACTTAGATTTGTCCAGTAAATACTTTAGAAAAGGGCAATGACATGCCACACTGTTCTTTAAAATTCATTGGAGCAATAATTTTGACTCACACCACAGGTAATATAATTATAATACAGAGGATTTATATTGCGCCTTTACTAACTACTTGTCATTCAAAGGCGCTGTTAAGACAAAAAACACACACAAAAAACTTATGGTTATTAAAAAGTCACACTTGAAAAGCACTGCTTTTAACTTCTTTATAAAAGTATCAGTGGATTCCATGGAACTAAAAGGTTCCATAATCATTTCAAATTGTCCAATAACCAATTGTTCTGGGCATTCCCGCAACTATATCATGGACTTCACAGCAGGGAGCCAACGGAAGGAGTCCCAGTGCTGACAAAATCCACATTCTTGTAGCTGGATTGTTGCAGCAGGGTTCAGCACAATTCTCTATCTCAGCCATCTGTGGAAAAATAGTATGTAAACATTAATATTGGAAGAGAAATGACTAAAAACAAAAATATTTAAGAATTGTTACTTCTAGTGGTATTATGATTTTGATAATGAGAAAAATCGACGTACCAAGAAAATTGAATAGAAATTATACTCAAGGGTTTCTCACCTTGACTTGATTTTTTTTTCCTGGGACAGGTCAAGACACGCTTGGTGAGTCAATGGCAATACAAACTGAAATGTGGAGATAAAGAAAGATAGGTTATTTTACAAAAGAGATAGTGATTATATTTTAAGATATTAAGGTAATTTATGTCTAGATACAGTGACGCCGTAATATAGAATGAGATGTGGTTGGCTGGTTGTCTAGATTACTACCGTTGTCTTTACCCCTATCTGTGGCCTTATTTTTTTTGTCTCCTCTTCTTACTGCTTTTGTCTTTTAATGTCTTCCTTCTTACTCTTTTTTTTTTAACACTCTCCCCTCTTCCATTTTTGTCATCTTCTTTTCGGTGTCCTTGTCTTCATTCATTATGGTCTCCTCCCTATTGTTGTTCTTTACCATCCTCTTCCCTTGTATCTATTCTTTCTTGTTGGTCTCTTCACCTTTTCACCATCCCCTTACAGTCTTCCTGGTCTCCCTCTTTGGTTTTGTTTTTACATTCCTCGTTCTTGTGTCCGTCTCCATTGTTTGTCGGCAAAATCCACATATTTGAATGAATCCATGCCGGACCGTGTTTCATGCCCACAGAGCCCACCGCCAAAATCCACACATGAGAGATTCCAGTTTTTCCTGGTGTCGCTAGTCTATTCCAAGTTGTCAGCCAGACTTTCCTGACAGTCGTCGTTAAGAGAGATGATGAGCTGCCCATGCTTTGCCTGCTTAATCATTACAATTTTATGCTTTTGAAACCTACACGAGATGAGCAAATTTATTATAGTAGTGTTGGTTTGTATACAGCCAATCATCAGCCCTGATTCTCCCCTTTCATATTCAAAAGTTAAACAGTTGGTGGAGGGAGAAATGTTTACCCATTAATGAATTGTTTTCAACATTTATCGAGATGTGCTACATGAGCTTGTATTTATTCTCATCCGAATGACATAATTATTCCCTATAAAAGCATTGTTGCAAAGAGAAGTACTGCAGTATCGTACTGTAAATTTTACAAGCTTCCTGTAAAGGACCAGATACAGTCAGGAGTAATGCATTTATGAAATTGCAACATATCATGGCAACACCCCTATGAGCAAAAAGAAAATGAAGGTCGCTCTATATATGAACGGCGAGTGCTTCTTTTTGTATAATGTATTTGAGGATGAGCAGATACCTCTAAACGATTCAAGGACCCATGTATTCAATTTATGAATTATTCATCGGGTGACATTGATTTAACCATTTCAATGATTATCTTCTATCGATTAATCCTTTGATGAATAATTACCAATCGATCGTCAATCTTGGACAGAGCAAAATAAACCTTCTCAGCAATAGAACTAGTCTTGCTTTGAACATAATGCATGTTTGTTCACACTATTTCGGTGTGGGTGGAGCAGATTTTCTCGAGAGTATCCAATCTCAACCTCAAAAAAGAACATTTTATTCATGAGATTAATTTACCTCAAGCCAAGGTCTACCGAAGTTCGAATCGATCAGTATTCCTATATTGGACATTCGCATTTCTATCAGTAATCTCCTGGACTAGCCAGGTTTCATCGTTTATACTTTCACTATATTGCCACATGCGTTTAGTGCAGGGAACTGGCTACTCCGGAGATCGATTTATCCCAGCGAGGGACTTTTTTCGACACCAAACACCCCCGTTTCCATTTTATTCATCCACACTCTTTGGCTTTTATTGTGACCCCTAAGATGATGTCTTTTTTAATACTAACCTTTCTTAAGATTGTCTACAATACAGCTCTCTGGATGCTGTAACTTTGACTGCCTCGTGAATATCGAAGTTGTGAACTCTTTGTCCTTGATCTTAGATATTTTACCCATGATGCAAGGGGTCGACAATAGAAATTGCCACTGATAAAGCCCCCCTCCCCCCCCCCTAACTTTAGCCATAATGCAATGCAAGAGGTCGTCAATGGAAATTTCCACTGATAAAGTCACACAGCCCCTCATTTTACCCTTGATGCAAAGGGTCGACAATGGAAATTTCGACTGATAAAGCTCCAAGCCTCATTTTAGCCATAAATGTAAGAGTTTGTGAATGGAAATTTCCACTGCCCCATATGTCCACGTGCATAGTACATGAACGTAGTTCCAATGATTTATGGTTCAAACACTTAAACTGTGGGAAAGCATTACAACGGTAGCCAACACAAACTGATAACTGAAAAATATTCTGGTACTGAGGGATTCAAAATCACTTCTTTCTCATGTTGCAAGGTCGTTTTAGAGGCTTAAGGGTTAATATAATTATGTTCTTAGTGTTAAATACTCCTCAGACCAAGCACAACTAGATCGTTGAAATAAACCACACACACATGATATGGATATGACTTGGAAAAGGACAGCTTGTGCTTAGTCCATGGACTATAAAGTGGTCTTCAGTTGCTAATCATCTGTCCCACTTTTAGAACAGAACCCAAGCCTTTCACCCAAGTCTTTTAAGACTCGGGTCAAAGGCTTGGGTGTTAAAATATAAAACAATAAATAAAACAATAAATGACTAACGAGGATGCATGCACAACATTTCTAACATATGAAAATAAACAAAACAAATATCTTGTACAGTCATTACTGTATCTTGGGATACTTTGGGGGGAAAATTCAACCTGTTTTATCTGTGGACTGTATTTTGATGTCTTGAATAATGAAAGAAAAGATGAAGTTCTGAAACCAGCAATGTACATATTCTTTTACTTGTCAAAATATGTATTGAAAACTAAACTGTCAGTAACAGATATTTCATTGCCGTAAGAACATAATTCACACTTTTTATCATCCAAAATACAATGTTGTCTGAATATGGAATCACGTTGATTCTTTTCTTGTATAATTGAAAGATTCATGTGCATATATTGTTTATACACGTGGTTCAGTATTAACCTTTATGAACGGCCAGTCCTTTGTTAAAGGAAAACATTCTGGGTTTTTCCATTAAAGCATCTTGTCACAAAATTCCCCCTCATTGTATGACTCATATGGTTCAAGTATGAACATTGAATGCTGTAGATTTGCAAAAGCGAAATCAGATAAACACATTCTTAACTTAGCAGCTGTCACACCAAAGAAATTATTTTTTTCACTAAAATAATGAAAACATTTGAACGCTGGTAAATAAAGTGGCCTTGTTGTAAAAAAATACAGACAATAAGGAGCTTAAAAATACATTTTGTAAAAAGTTATTGAACAAATAAAAATCTCAATATATGTGCCGGTTATCAAGGCCCTCCAAGAAGCCATGAAGCCTGTAAAACGTCCAGTAGGAAAGCCAAAACAAACATGGCTATAACAGTGCCAGAAAGACTTACAAACAATGAACTTTAACATCTACAGTTCCAAAAGAACACCCAAGAACAGAAAGAAATGGAAAGAATAAATTCAACGTGCTATGTTGAAAATCAACGAACTGCACCAATAATAATAATAATATAATATCATACAGAATACTGTAGTAGAATCATATCTGAGTTATTACTGTGTATGGCATAAGCAAGTAAGCAAATGAATGACAAGTGACGAGACTTTTTTTAATACATTGTCTGCCAGGATGGAAATGTGATCGCTTGCTACCAGAATGCCATCCATTGGTTTTGTTTTGCCTATACAATAATTAATATTCATAGTTTCTGCAACAGCTTCGGTTGATATTTCAACATTCAGCAATGAATCCTGTCAGAATTCTGAATTTAACACTTAAACAGCCTTTGTCAGTACTTAACATTATGTGGACAACTACCCTATCTTTAAAGTTCTGTATCTCGCACTCAAGCAATGTTATATCTTGCAGCCTTTTAGGGTGAACTTTTGTATCCCTGACCCGAGGATCGTCTGAATAGCCCTAGAAATATCACATACCATCCACAGTCTGTAAGCTTAATGACATTTGACCGGTATGAGATACCAGTTTTCCTATGCATTAACATGTTATCTGATATTGTGGTTAAGCATTAAGCTTGTAGACTGTCCAAGTGATGTAACAATCGACAGATGGCGAAATTATGATTTATTGACTATTCTTATGACCACGAAAGATAACATTAGAGTACACACAATTGTCCACATTCAAAACTTGTACAAGCAATAAATATCAATTTTAACATTAGGTCCAATTTACTAAGGTTCACACAACTGTCTCTTTGAAAAAATCATTGTACATCATTTTTTATCTGTCCTGAAATATTGGCACCTCTATCACCATTTTCACAAAACAATGTCCCTAGATGGGTGATAAGCATAGTAATATTTAATATATATATAAGTATTACACTTTCACAGAGGAAGAATGTAGCAGTGTTTTCAAACTTGTTTGTTGGTATTATTATGAAGCTTTTCAATGATGAAAGTCTTTTTAAATAATATACTGAGTTTTTGCCTGTGTGTATGGACAATGTGAATTGAAGGGTCTCGATAGAAAAAACTGCATAGTATAGCTATGCATACGAATGTTAAGCGAAATACTATAGAAAGACAGGTATTAGACAGATAGCAAAAACTATATAACGGGCATAAATTTCATGTATAGTGTTCATCTAAGTTACTTTTCATTTTTATGTTTTGTGTGATACCTAAATCAATCATTGGTTCACTCAAACCCCACTTGTATACCCATATACAATCTTGCATAGAGTCCATAGGCAAATATGTCCAGTCTCTCAACGTTCGCTCCTTGATCGAGTGACTGAATAATTATTTGGGATTTGGGTTTTTGATTCTTTGGGATTTGTGATCAGACTCCCTCCTCCCCTTCCCCTCATGAAACCAAGTTCATAATATCTTAAATGCCAGAACAATGATATTAACCTTGAGGTTTGACATGTGGCCTCATATCTGAATGACATCTTGAAAGCCAGTAATACAAAGTTTCTCATAAAACAGTCCAGAATTGAACTAGGGGCCTTCTGTATATCGGGCAAGACAATATAATTTAGTTGGTTTGCCACTATCAAGAGCACCTAAATGTCGGCAACTTAGTAGAACATTGCTGTTGCTCTTTATGTAGGGAAAATAGTCTTCGCTGACATCAATTTACTAATCGCAATGTAAACTGAAGTAGCTAGCCTAGTACAGTTTCGCAAACAGTTGGTATATCGTCAGACTTATGAACAAACTTTGCCCAACAGTAAATTCATACATGTACAATGCTTGATTTTCATTACTTGAAGTTTTTACCATTGATTGCTATAGGCTTTCGAGAACTAGAATATGTGTTTTTAACTTTAACCAGATACGGGCAATTAGATAAACGCTGAAATGATCTTTGATCTGTGTTGGCTGGTGTGTTTTTTTATAATCTTTGGCCAAAACTGATTTTTGTTGTTGTGGAATAGTAGATTTATATGCTACAATTTTCAGCTCAAATCGTTATTCTTTTGCGCTTGAAAGACAAGGATATATTAATTACTGCTATGTCTATGGGTCTTCATCATGTGTCGAATTTAGATAAACCTATTGGGGGGGGGGGGGGTGCAGGAGAGGGGCTGATCCCTGGGGCCCAGAAAATAAACCCCCAAATCCCAAAGATCTGATCACAAATTTTACAAATCAAAACCATAAAATTCTTATACCAATTCCAGATAATTCACCCATACATCCCAGATCCCAAGAAACTCAAATGGTAAATTCCAAATCCCAAACAGCTTAAAAGTGCAATCCCAATCCCAGAAAATACGTAAATCCCAGATCCCATAAAGTCCTAAGTCCCAAACAATTCAAAAGGGTGAATCACAAGTCCCAGAGATTCCCCCCCCCCCCCCCATATTTTACCTCTGTTGTCGTCTACCTTTGAAACTATTTCTATCGTATGACAGAAATCTATCATGTTAACAGAGCTCTAGTTGATTCTTAACACTATAGATTATCATACTCTTTACCATGTTTCAGTTTGAATATGATGTTGTGAAATAAAAGATGTGAACGTTTTCAATGGCATGGTAAGAATTGAAAATTTAATCAATATTTGCTATTACATCGTTCTCTGTGAAAGCATGGGAAGAGAAATTGTTGCAAGGATCTCCATTTAATGTATTGTCACTTTATTATGCTTGTACAACTCAACACTCTAGCTGCTGATGTTCATCTTGAATTTAAGTTGCTGCAAACTGATGTTCTCCTGTGTCCTTGGAAAAAGCTACCTAGTTTCAATACCCAACATATTTCAGACAAATGATAAACTTTACAATCAGGCTCATACTCATAGTGAACTAGCTGATAAAGTCACAACAGATTCACCATTGCGACACACTACTCATGTATCAAAACGTGTAAGTTCTCAACCAGCTGGGAATATGAGAATTGTATGGGGCATATAATTATGCATGGTTGGGTGGTTGGTTGATATACGAAAAGTGTAAGCACTCATAATATCATTACACAAAATCATAGGGCATACTGTACATAATGTGTATGAGAAATACTGTACATTATGAAATACTATACCTATGCGATACAATGCAACAATAGACACCTAGTGGACAATGACCACTAATGGTTAGATTGAGAAAGATTTCAGAAAGAGAAGTCGAAAGCTATCAAAGTAAGCTTACATTTTTAAATCAGTCAAAAGTATAACACATATTTTATTGAACAATAGACAAGTTATCATACATGAACGAGTTACCATACAGAGAGGATCGGATACCATACATAGACATGTTGAACCATGTTAAGCCTATACGAGTTACCATGCCTGCGGTATACGGCAAACTGCACACTGTCCTGACTTTACCATCTTGAGTGCTCGTATATATAGATACATGTATATACTGAACACAAATGTAAACGAACCACCTTCAACATTTTGTAAATCATCAAAATCTGCTGGTTAAAAAGACTAAATTTTACTTGATAAACATATAATCACCAATTTTCGACACCATTGGTAAGATACAGCAAAAAGTGGCAATAGGAAATAAATGGGATGAAGAAGTATTCGATAGGGGTCAAACTAAAAAGTCACACTTAATGATTCTAAACAAAAATACAAAATGCAACTTCTTATGAATTATTCTAAACGATACCATATTTCATATTTGAGACAATTTTTTCAGTAAACTGGTCAAAAACTTCTCTTTCCTTTTTTTTCAAATTTGAGTTGCCCAGGTCTTAGTTTCCTTGCATTTACCTCCATAACTTTATTATTGAATAATAACAAACTAAATAAAATGATTTTTAAGAATGTCTATCTTCATTATTTATAATAACAGAATATTTGGTTTTTAAGTGAATCAATTTCGCCCTTCTCTTTTTGGTTTTATTTTATTTTATTTTATTTTTTTCAGCAAATGTCATAAAGGATACAAAAATAATACAGTATGCATTTCTGTGATGATAATAAAAAAGAGATTTACAAGATATATATATTTAAAAGTAACATTTGCCTGGGATAGCCCATACAAGTCAGAGACCTATTTCCAATGGGATCCCAATAAAAAAAAAACTTCAACAAGGAAGGAAGAGAATTAAGTAAGAAAAAAAATAAAAAAAATAAAACAGTACTAATTAAAAGAAAAAATGAACATGTTTGTAATAAACAATTTCAGTATATATTATAAGCACCATAGGTCAAAGTATTACAGGCGAAAAGTAATCTATATGTACTGTCATTTGAGCTGATAAGCCTGTCTTTAATAATTTGTTTGAAAATGTCTTTGTGATGTACTTACTTAATATTGTTTGGTAATAAGTTCCAAAGCTTAATTGCATTTGAGTTGAAAGTCTTTTGATTATTCTTTGGCACTTTAAAGTTAAAGTCTCTTGTCCTGGTGTCATATGAATGTTTTTTTTTAGTCTGGTGAACATTTTCTTTGAGGTAATCTGGAGATTGGTTGTTGAAAACTGTATTCAGCGTAAGTTGTTTCATTCTGTCTGAAACATTTACAAGGCCAATCTGGTGTAGTTCTTTATTCTCTATGTGGGATCTTTAGTCTTTTCCAAATCGTAAAATTCAAGATGTGACAAGGACAAATTTTAATATATTCCATTTATTAATATTGACCATTATTTGCGAAAAAGGTATTGCTTTAAAAAAAAAATCTTATTTGTAAGAAAGTTTAAGCTGATGATGGTCTTTTACTCACTCCCAATTCAAATATGTACCAAAAAAAATATCAAATCTATAATCTACTTAAAAAAGAAGTGGCATCCTCTTCCTCAAATCTTTAAGAAAACAACCAAAAAAATAAATAAACATCTTATCATGCTTTTAAATTGAGGTTTCTAATACTTTTTTTTTTCATAAAATGGCCTATATTGGCTCAAGCCCGACACCTGTTGGATGTAGAAGTGATGAGCCTGACAAATACAGCAAATACTGACATCTGTCTACGATTTTTTAAACTAATCTTCTACCATTTATGTATTTCATAAGGAAGATAAAAAAAATTCTTTGATCGTGGTCTGAGAAGAATGTTCTTACTTTCCACAAACTACAAATTATGCAAAGGGCCTATATAAGAGCTATGAACCCCCCAACATGAGTATATGGAGGGATTGAAAATTATAAAGGAAACTGGCTTCTTTAAATCATAAAGTTATTTAAAATTTACCATTTGTATAAAATTATAAATCGTTGATTTGTCTAGATGTTAAAACTTTATTATGAAAGACATATATATGAATGATTTAAAATAATGAAAAAGTCCAACAAAATTAGATATGCGATTTGAAACCTTTGAATGATTTATACATGTATATATGACAAAAAAAATTGGTGATTATTATTTTCATATTACAAAGTTTTTAAACTGTTTGAAGAAAAGTATAGCTACTCCATGATAAAACATACTTGTAATCCTCTTCTTAATTTTAAGACTTAAAATTTTATAACGTTTTATGACACATCGTTTTGTTTTGCGTTATTTTGAATACTATAATCTATTATAAGACAAGATACTGAAATCATTTTTTGCTGGGTAACTTAAGGCAAGAGGTATACCCTGTAATTAGTCATTTTGGCCTATTATGACCAAAATGTGTTTAACATAAATTTAGGTC
>JAVSBT010371071.1:0-21185 GCA_033118115.1 Pharyngocirrus eroticus
AATCTGACAGACTAAGATGGTCATTGTAATAAAAAAAAGATAAGAAAAAAACTGGTCAACTAATCCCAAGCTTGAATTAAACAAAGTCAAAAGATTGTCCATTAGAAGCTGCATATCAGTGAACATTAGAACTAGTGAAAGCTAGCGAAGTGTTTTTGCATTATGAAATATTTTTATTTGACCTACGTCTTTCCTCAATATCATGATCAGAGGAAATTACAAAATTGTTAACAGGACCATCTGCATCAAATTGTCTGGTAACCTTCAATGGTTCTATAACCCCTGGTTGTAACATATTAAGTAATTTGCAATTAAAGGAAAAACAATCTAACTCAGAATGAAAATGACAATACATGTACATCAACATAAGATAAGAGAAGAAAATCAATCACTATAAAACTAACACTAATTTCATTGTGACACAATAAGAAGGAAAAATCACAAAACGTATCAAAAATTCATCAAAACTAGTAAATGTCAAACAGGAAAGAAATATTAAGCCAAACTATTAATACAAAATCATCAAAACAACTCCATATAAGTTATTAGTCACACTATTATTGAAACATTTTGATATTTAATTTGACTAAAATACCATGTCATAATATTCACATCGTCTTTAAAATACATTGAGGAAGTTTTAACCCGTACCTTGTTCTTCTGCAAATTTATAAAGTAATGCCATTGGATCTGCTCCGGGAGACAAAACAAAGATGAGTGGATTGTCTGAACTAGAATCTTTGAAACTGAGACCCAGGTCAAATGTTGGGGGTTCAATATACTTTTCTTCTAGGTTCGTACAGATAAAGTCTTGAACTGCAGGAATAATCTAAAATCAGATCAGGGGTAACAGAATTACACACATGTAGAAGTCTCCCACTCTTGATAACATAGATAGATAGTTTTATTAGCTGTCAATGTGAAGACTTTTTTATGTTATAAGTAGTTCCATTGTTGAATCCTTAAAAACGAAGGACTTTTTTTCTTTTCTTGGAACATGACATGTTTTTGGAAGTTTTTTACAATTTTGAGAAATCACAAAAATTAAAATTAAAATAGGCAGTTATTAGAGCTTGTTACCTTGTCTGGTCTTAGACATCTCAATATGACTAGTCTCTCCAAGTCACTCAATAGCAGTCCCCATTTATCAGGGAAATGTTCTGCTTGTGGATGAGCGGATTCATAAATTGCTTTCCATTCTCCAGACTAAAGAATGAAACAAATAATTTAATGGCTATTTGATTTAAAAAAACAAAAAACTAAATTGTATTTACACAAAAAAAGTCTCTGACATTTTTTGAAAAATGTTATGAGTATGCTTTCAGCCAAATGTAAATGTCAATCTAACTGTATTTATAATTATTATCAAATTTTTTTTTATAAATTCAACCTAAGTTTCATTTTTCACCAAACATGCACTATATGAATGTCAATTTTAATTAAAATTGACATATATTATAATATATTATTAAGTTTCATTTTTTTACCTTAACTCTGAAATGATCCATCAATCCCCTAAATGCTGGCAGCTCTGAACAATGAACAATTTCTGCCCAAGATTTATCAGATAACCAATGACTGGCAGGATTAGGAAAGATATTATCCAATCCTACACCACCAGTCACAAGAAAACGCCATTCGTTTTCAGTAATGGGGTCACTACCATTTAAAAAAGAAATAATGGTAATATTTTAGAGAAGCTGAAATGACTCAAAACATAATTTTTTAGTTGGAACTTATTCAACGTTTACCTATTGTACATTTATCATGAGTAGTTCAGTATGAATCAATTCTTGTAGCTATGAAAGAGAGATGTCCTTTATCTACCGAAAGGTCCATTACTCCTTTTTTATCATCCAATATCATAAAGTATCAAAATGTTTGAGTGAAAAAACAAAACGTTTGTTGGAAATGTTAAGAATCAATATCATAATGCATCCCACTAACATGTTTCATCCCATATCATTCAAACTTGAAAAAAATTACACACATTGGAGTACATGACCATAAAATTGGGGAAAACTTAATCTGATTTGTTGGAGAAATATACCGAGTACATTCCTACTTAAGGAAAAAATATTTAGCATATTTTTTGCAATTAAAGTTTACTTACTTTCCCTGTAAAATGCCTTTAGTAAGAAGCAATGAGAAAAGTAGCTTGTCTTTCTCAAATAGTGAACGGCAAACATTTTGATAAATGCTGTATGTGAAATCCTTCATCAGAGTTTCAACTCTTACTTCTACGTCATTTGATGGTTCACTCTCCTTTATTGACTACAAGAATAAAGGTAAAAAAAAAAAAATCAAATTTATTTTTGGTGTCAAGTCTTATAGTTCTATTACTCCAGAATCCATTGTCAACTGATCGTTTATAGACCATCTTCTACATAGTTATATTTCAATCTAACCTGTATTCATGTTATTGTACCCCTTTTCTCATTTTTAGTATAGTATATCAAATTTATATAGCGCATATATACATGATGATTCATATTTCATTTGCGCTTAACAAATAGTTATTAATTAAATACAGCATTAAAAAGATAATGTTTCAATGATTTTCTAAATATTTCGAAACTCTTATACATGAATATATTCTAAAACATCTCAATAAGAACTTTTAATTTAACTTTTTTTCATAAAACCTTCTCACATACCGTTGTAAACAGATTGAAAAACCATGTGAGGGAATACTGATACATTGGTTCTATGTTGGCAAGATCAGAGATTGTGAAAAACAAAATGGCTCCATGCTTTGCAACCTGAAATAAAAGATAATTTGTCGTTATTTCACAAAGCAATGAATATTCATATTCCTCTAAACTTTCTAAACATTGACAAATCAAAATGTGGTCCAAACTTCCTAGGAAAGTCTACCTACTGGTTGATATAAATTCCTGACTTCATCGATTTCTTGCTCAGTAATGGCAGATGTTGTTTCTTTTGCGGTGATTTCCGCAGACAACTCTCTACTAGATGATAATATCTGTATAGCTGTCTCGTCTTCAAGAATGTTTCCCTAAGTGAGTAAATTTATAATAATATTTCATAATCAAAACTTTGACTTTCCAAATATGTAATTATGTCTATCCCATTTAATAATTATCAACAAAAAATAAAAGCTTCACAATACAAGTGCACATATAATATTTCAGTTGGTGGTTTGATACAAAATGAAAGCTTTCAAGCTAAAAGATGAATACCTGTGAACTCGATAAAACTTCCAAAATTTTGTCTTCAATTTCTTTGAGTTGTCTTTTGTTCTGAGCACTTTCCAAAATTAGCAAATTCTTTTTTGATTCAAGGTCTGGTTTCTCTTTCGCTGCCACTATTCCAAGTAACTGATCATCAAGGCCCATGGGTGTTATCATAAAATTCACCAAGGTCACCTTGAAAAGGATAAGAAAGGTAAGGGAAAGAAGGTATCACAATACACATAAAAATGCTTTTTTTTAGCACTTCTTTATCATGAAGACCCCATGAAGTGTTTAGTGTTGCATTTCTCAAACTTTGAAGTCAGTATCTCTGTCAATTTTTAAAACTTTGTTACAGAACTTAATCCTTTTTACAGGATATAAATATACATGTATATCCTTCTTTCAGAAAATGTTGAGATAAATTTGAAATAAGCCTGTTGGTCGAAATCATATGAAGATCCACACTAAGCCTTTTTCAAATACTGGGAAATGTTGATAACTTACCTTGACTGAAACTGATGGCAGATAATGTGGGTTTCTCAGTCTGGTTGTAATGTAAAACTTGAATTCTCTACAATATTCTACAATGTTTTCTCCAAGTCTTATGTATTCTAAGTTATTCTGTTTGAATGTTTGTTTGAGAAGAAGAGATTCCAACATAGCGTCCAGTTCTTCGCCAATATTTTCCATAAGGCATGGCGTTCCAAACTACACCATGATAAAAAAGGAAGAGAATGGCTGTAGTACAAAAAACATTCTAGAGCAGGGCAGAAAATTGTAATATAAGAGTAAGAGACAGGGTACCCTCAGATAACAATCCAACAGGATTCCTGGGTGCACCATATGTGATGGTCCCTCTCAAAGTTATAAAATGCAAAAACTTGTACAACTTACAAATATAAACAATGATTGAATGCAACCATTGTTACACTATATACAATCACATTGAGTAACATGAAAATTGAGTTATCAATATGTACATGTTCAAAAGATTTAAAGGGTCTCAGCAAATCTTGAGTTTTATTCCCATGAAGACCCGTAGCATTCCTCAACCCGCTTTTAAAAGTTAAAGTTAAAGTTTAAGAAAATATGAATTGAAAATGACAAATTCGAAAATTCATATTACCGTTATGCAGTTTTCAAGGGTTCTGATGTAATTTGGGTCTGACAACTTGACAACTTCTAGTTTATTTTGTTTCTCCATATGTTTGACCCATTTATTAGCTTGACTTTGAGGGTCAATCATCAAGGGCCACCTATTGGTACAAGTTGCAATGATAGCATTGTCAACTGAAAAACTGAATTAAAAAAACGAAGAAAATATGAAATGACAACGGCACTGCATGGCAAACAAGGATAATATATAAACAAAATGCCACAATAAGAATACCTTTCTGATGGAGCACTAAGTTTGAAAAAAAAGGGGGACTACGAAGGATGATACAGATAATTTGTATAATGAAACCGATGACCACCTAAGGTATAAGGCTAACTTTCAATAAATGTAAAAAATAATTACTTGTCCACTGGGAGACCAGCAATTTGCCAGTCTCTAATTTGGACTGGATCTCCAAGGGTGGACGCCAAAGAAAACTTTTCTGATATGGGAATCCCACTAGCTTTGCATCTGATATGCCAATCTCTTAAACAATCCTGCAAAAATTTAATCAAATAAGAAAATTAATCAATTTGATGATCAGTAGTCATTTTGGTAAGCAATTTCAGAGTAATCAATAGGTGTGAAGTGACAATTTGTTATCAAAGATTTGTTGTACTTTGAACACTCGTCTTTTAGCTTCACCTTGTAGGCCCTAGTTCTTAAATGAATGGATGAATGAGAGGGTGAGTGAGTGAGTGAGTGAGTGAGTGAGTGAGTGAGTGAGTGAGTGAGTGAGTGAGTGAGTGAGTGGGTGGGTGAGTGAGTGAGTGAGTGAATGAATTAATGAATGAATTGATGAATGTTCAAAAAAGTTTTGATGGATTCCATATCAATGGATTGTTTAATCAAATTTAAAGTGACCAATCAACTCTACCTGTCTGTAATCCAAGATAAAAGGTCCAAGATATGCCACCACACTAGCAGACAAAAGAACATCACCAACAATATTATCATAAGTATTGGCCAAGTTCTCTACATTCTACAAGAAAAATATAGAATAAAATAAATGACAGTTTTATTTGATTTTGACAACCTTCATTTTTCAAAAAATTGCAAAAAAATATAATCTGATCGGTGTATTTAGTAGTATGGCTATTTCAGCTACAAACCTCAGTCCATCTCTGCTTTTCACCACCAAGACCGCTGATCAATTTTTCTGCCCTACCAATTTTAACCTTAGTGAGGTCTATACTTTCTTCCAAACCCTTTTCAAAAGAAATTGAATTATTCCATTGATTATCAATCATTAAATCATATCATTCACACTTTTATACTTTAAAAAGGTTTTACAATGTTTTCTTCAACAAAAACCTTTAGAATTTTGATATAAAGTTAAGTAAAAGCGTTGGCATTACAAGTTTTGCAAGACAGAAGGTGAATATTTTTTCAACATGCATGTATTTTGACAGACTAAGAGATTCAAAAAGATTTTGTAATTAATGGTCAACTGACTTTACTTTTTCCATTTTTTTTATCTCCTAGATACATGTATCTAAATGTGCATAATTATGTAATTGGTGTACCTGTTTTTGAGCTTGTTTCTGTTTGCATTCTTCGTTTAATTTGTTGAATTTCCCTGTAATTTCATTCAATTCCAATTGTTTGATTGCGAGTTCACCCATCTGATGGTCAAGCTCTCCCTCTGCAGCATTCAGACTTTCTACTTTTGGGGCGACCACCTAAGAAATTAAATTACAACATGTGAGGAGCTACCACCTAGAAATATAATAGGACATACATCAATTATGGGCCAGACACTTTTATCCCTATGATAAAGAATTGGCTTAATCCTCTGTAACATGTTCAATGGTCTCTTGTATAAAAATATCCATATTTCACCCTTACAAACTAGTATTTCTTGTCACAAAGCTGTTAATTACAATCAAAACAAACTATGAATGATGGTTCATATGCAATACACTTTATAATGGGCATCTATCCGACCAATACCCACCCCTCCCACCCCTGTCCTTATTGGAGTTTCGGGCATTGGAAACACTTGTGGACCCAGATACAGATGTAAGCATGGACTTTTCCAGGAAAATTTATCCGTCCCACTGTCCAAGATGGACGATCAAATGGCAAAGATTCATCACTTTAAAAATCGTTATTAGTGAAAATAGTAAATAATGTCACCAAATATTTTAAAAATTGCATATAGAGGTACTTTAAAAAAGTTGGAAGAATATATATAGCAACAATCAATTCTGATTCAACTTGAACAATCTTACTTTGATGACTTCATCATATGAAGATATTGCTCTGACCCATTTACACAACCCTTCAGCTGCAGTGGAAGCTTTTTTGACGATTTCAGGAACAAATTCTGGATTGGTCATATATTTCTCTCTGATCTTTTTCATGAAGGCTGGGGGAATATGGTCTTTATCGAATTCTTTTAAGGAATTCAAGAAATTCAAGTCACCAATTAACTGTCAAAATAAAGAAATAAAAACATTAGGGATAACACTAAGAATTATCAGCTCTAGTAAAATCATGTACAAGATGAATGCATACCTTCTTAGCAGGGCCCCAAAAGTCTTCATAGGGTCTCCCATTTTTATCTACCTTCCTGTCTGGCTTTATACCCTATAATTGGAAATCGAAAAAAAGGAAAAACTGCTTTATATTCATATATTTTGATGAATATACAATGACACAATTATTGGATCATGACTGATGGTCCCATTCCAAGCACTATGAGTGTTAAGATGTGTAACGAAGTATTTTTTTGTAGCACAAAAATTGGAAAAAAATACTTGGCTCACGTGCCTCCTTTCATTCAATGGGACGGTCGCACCTTCAGATGTAGCCCTTGATTTAGCTCCCTAACTTTACCCGGGGCGACATCTGAAGGTGCGACCATCTCATTCCATGGATTTTTTGTAACAATGTTAAATCAAGTGCTATGAACTCCAAGTGATATCAAATTTTACGCAGGGTAGCCCTGAACATAAAAAATTATACTTTCTGAGTTTTGTTTTAAAAAGACATTATCTAAAACAAGTTAATAACCATTATGAGACCCATGCCCCCCCTGCATGCCCCTTAACATGGAAACATGACCTCACCTTTAGTATACAGACAGCCTCCATAGTTAGTTTGACCCCAGTAGGGGGACTGACCATAGCTTTGACAATTGTAATATCTCTTGGTTCTAAAGTATTGAGAGCAGTTATGGCTGCATTCAGAGCAGGCATGGCTTCTGCCAATTTGGCTTCACAGTCATCCTACAAATAAAAAAATATACATCAAGATAGAAAGATGTGTTTAGCCTATAGTATCAGGGTGTGACCTACTACTGGTCTACTGGTCTACAGGTCCACTGGTCCAAGTCCAGTGTTTTCCAGTCCAGGTTGACAGAGATCTGGACAAGATGGACCAGCTGTCCAGCGAAAATTTGGGCTTAACTTCTTATTCAATTGAGCAGTCCGGCTTAATATAGGATGGTCCAGCTGAGATTTTGACCAGCCGGTCCATCTGTCCACCTCCAAATAAAAAGTAAATCGCAGCCTGAGTGTCAACTTTGGATATTCTTTTACTATAATGTATTTGGAACATGCAGATTTTTAAAAATCTAATACCCTTTGAAAGCATACTTTCTGCATCCTGTTCCTTAATTGATCAACAACTGAATTTTAACACAATGAAGAATAAATATTCCAAAAATGCAATGAAGAATAAATATTCCAAAAATGCTAGTTTACTTTCTAATTCTCCCTAATTGATTTTGACATTTCTAGGAGAGTAATAGCGATAATTAAATTATCATTCTTCATCTCCCTGCATAATTTGTTTCGCAAAGTAGATAACTTCTATTTCCAACACCATATCATGATCAAAATATGCAATTGTGCTGCCACCTATACCTTGATAGCCTTTGCAGCTCTTGCTGCTTTGTTAGCCACAGCTTCGTCTACTTCAACTGTAGTTTTGATTTGTTCCACTTCAACTGTCTCTGTTTCAATTTTCTTAATCAATTCTTCCGTCTCCAAGCTAGTCTGTATCAACCTCGGCTGCAAATCTCTCAGTTCCTTTTCCATGACTGCAATTTGAGATTCTGAGAATTCTAATTTTTCAAGTCCTACGACATATCTGTTCTTCAACGTGAGAATTTCCAACCTCTTTTTGTTGAGGAGACTTTTAAAAGTTTTTATTAGCTCCAGATAAGATGTAGGTGTGATGTATACCCGTCTTCGCAGAGACAGGAAATATCTAGAATGAAGAAAATAAGAATTGTCAGATCCAAAAATAATATTTCTATCACAGTAACAATTATGGCCAAATTGTATGTAGTATACATTTGTTGTTTCTTTACTTCACTATAAATTGATATATCTCTTTCTTTCTTAGTCAATTTGCATTTTTGTTCAATTGTTTTAGTATTGGTTCATATATCAATTTGTTTATTGTCAGTTGAAAATACAGTTAACTAGCTTTGTGCATCCTTACTTTTCTGATAGAGATCTGATACTTTGGTGAAAATGTTTACACATGGCCACTGACTCATGCTGCACTGCATCTGACATTTCGACATCATCAAGAAAAGTGTGAGCTACAAGCTCTAAAGCATCATCTGGCCAAGGCTAAACAAATCAAGGGAGCAAACCAAGTCAATTAGTACATCATTTCATAATTTTATTGAAATATACAATGCCACTTTTAGTTTACTGCCAACAGCCCCCCCCCCCCCATCCAGGAGGACCAATCATTCAACATTTCTTATTTCATTATGTTTACATTTCCAGTTAACAATAAATGGTATATATTATATACTACACTACTAAAATATATGAATTTCTGATACTAATACCAAGTTTTAATTTCCCTATCCAACTTAACGTGATGACATTAAATATCTTAGAATAGATGTAGCGAAATATAGATACTAGTACATAAATGTGTAATTCTACCTGAAACCAATCGATGGTACAACAGTTGATGAGTGATGGAAACATTCTTAGGCGATTTCTAAAAGAATCTCCAATTGGATTAAAACACAGTATGATATGCAGCTTTCTTCTGACTCTTTCTATGAAGAGATTATGCATATTCAATGGGTTGATTTCAACTTGGATATTTTCTAATTGCGCAACTGCTTGCATCTGAAATTGCACATCAATGAATAAATACATTAAAAAGTGAAACATTTTTTAATTTATGTAATGCAGCTATAAACTTCCAAAATCTGTTATCAGTTATCATACCTTTTCCAGAATTAACAACCTTTCATCTTTTTCATATAGATTTGGTATGTCTGAAGTATTCAGTAGCATATTGATATCTTCAAGGAATGATTCATCCTAAAATAATCAAAAATAATCATGGATTAATTCAGGGTAAAATTTCAATTGGTTGGAAAATAAAGGCTAAAGAAAAAATAATGCATGCAGCAGAGGAAACATATTCCGTGTTCTTTTGTACTAATAAAATGTAACAAAGGTAACAGTAAACACCCTACCAATCAGCTATATGTTAATTTAGTTCTTACTTTGATTTGATGATCTCCAAAGATGAACACTGTCGCAGCTCCTATATCCCCAGCTCTTCTCAGCATTTTCCGAAGATCATCCTTCCATTCATTTATCCCATAATTCTTAGTCATTTCAACAGTAAATATTTCATAATCTGCCATAAATGCTGCCAATTTTGAAGCACTTGTCCTGCCTGACCCTCCAATGCCTGTATCATACATCAAGAATAATCAATATGTCACAACTGAATATTTCACTTCCAGAGGAAATATTTATATATCCAGAAGAAGGATATTTTACAAGAAACTAAGATAGTTTAAAAATTGTCAGATTGCTTACAAGTGCTGTCTGAAATTTATTGCATTTGCCTTAGTTGTAAGAGTTCTATCTATCTATTCTTATGTAAAGCAATTGAGTAGAGGAATGGTTTCCAGAACTGGCCAGCATTTTACTACTCAAGTCAAAGGTATGCACCAATTAGCATGGTCTAAAAGGCAACATTGTGACACTACCCTCTTTCTAAAAAAATCACCCAGTTTAAAAAACTGGGTTTGTTCATTGCAGAGACTAATAGAAAAGTACTTACCAACAAGTAAAGCATGACCATTTGGTTGTTTCAGAATTCTGCTAATCCTAGAAATATGCTCTATAACAAATCTAAACAACACTAGATTCATGGGGGCCTTGCTCATCATATTGTAATCCTCTAGACATGATTCCACAGTCTAAAAGTAAAAAGTAAGTGTCATCTATGTTAATTTGCAATAATAAGGAAAAACATATTTGGATTAGCATTCATTCTATTAAGTTTGAAGTTATCAGCTGGTAATGATACTCATTAGACTTTTTGGAAGCACTGTATTTTTGAAAGGTCTAACCAAAGCTTTGGATTCTCTTCAAAAGATCTTGATCACTATATACTAACATTTTATTTTTTACTGTAATTTTTAAAACATTTGAATTAATTTAGTTATTGCATTTTCAAAGTTTAAATAGTAAAACTGTCTGGAATAGTTGAATAAAATCAAGGGCAATCAAAAAAAAGTTCAGGTAATGCTCGTTTAGAATCAATCTTTACCTCTTTTAATAGATCAAAGTCCATAATTTCATCATATGTCTTGCTTTCTGCTCCAACATCCATTAAATCACCAAAGATTAAACTTCTAAGATCATCATCCGTTGGCTTTGCACCAGGTTTGGCAAGGTGAGCAAAAACATCAGTGAATTTTTCCTTGAAATTTTGCTCTGTTGTTGCCTAGAATTGAAGCAAGAAAGATGGAAAAAATTAGAGTATGAGAGAAGATATGAGTATTTTCAAATGCACAATTTATCTGTGTATTATGTGTCTGCAATAGTTTGATACAGATAAGAGTTTGAAAAGGGCCAATCAAAAGGAAACATTGATTGCAAAAAATTAGCAATAACAAACAATAACTTTCCTTCCTTCTTTCTTCTTCCAGATATACCCACACAAAACCAATTTTTAATGGCTTAGGCAGCTCTTTCCCGAAGGAGAATTTATTTTTGTGCAGATAAATGTAACATTTTCAACTTTTATCTGGGTCTTTTACCTGCCAGATGTTGTTATCCTTGACATGGGGCCTTGTTTTTTTTGTCTCATCCAAATGACATTAGCAGGTACCCCAAGAGTACAGTTTTGACTAAGAGTTTTTGATATATCTATTTACCTTGACCATTGTGTAAAATGTTTTCCTATCCACATCATCCACCAATCTGTCATAGAACACTCTGTAGATTTCATGGACCCATAGTCTTATGATTTTAAAGGCCCCTTTGGAACCATCTGCGATCACAGATGGTTGAAGTAAAAGCACACCTTGTACGACTCTTGAAAAATCTCTCAAATTGAAAATGTAATGTGATTTTGATGGTGTAGGTAGGAATTGGCTGATGGCATTGTTGTAGATATCAATAGTTGCACTGATGATGATCTATTCAAAGAAATGAAAACAAAAGCTCATTTCAGTCATATTTGTCTATAATTGAAGTGACTTTCCATAATTTAAAACACCAACACAGACTACCCTATCTAAGGTGTATAATATACCAAATGAAGTCTTGCATTGCTTAAAATGTTAACAATGTATAGATCATAGAAAGATTAACTTTCTTCAAAAACATAAAAAGTTTATAAATGTATAAGCTATCAAAATGTTATTTAGAAAAAAATTCTACATTGAGCTACAATTTCCAGTATTACAAAAAACAAACCAGTATCCTGAATAGTGCTGATGAAATTACAACATAATCATTTGTAAAAACTTTACCCTAGCATATCTGTGGTGAAGTACATTGAAATTGCTTTCAAAATGCCAGATCAGAATTGGGGAAAATATGTTTTTCATTGTCCCTTCTTCAAACGAATCTATACCAATCACATTGAAATGTCTCAAAAATCTCTGAGTGACCGTATTCCTCCCACCACCAGGTGGACCCATTGCACACAAAATTAGAATATCACTCAAGTGTAGAATACTGGTATCTTTCCTGAAAATTAACATTTCTAAAACTCAATACATGGTAAAAGAAATACAACCTATATAACAATGTACTTGACAAAATAAGACAAGGGAGGGTGTTGTTGTTGTTGTGTGGGTTTGTTTTTTATTTTATTTTATTTATTTTTTTTTTGGGGGGGGGGGGGAGTAGCAGAAGGCAAAAAAATGTAATAATACAACAGCGAATTAAAGCAAATTTGCTCCTGTACCAAATCAATTGACTCAGAGGGAAATCAATACATAGCACATAAGAATGAAATTATAAAGTATCTTCAAAGAAAACTTTACATGTAATGATTTTTTATAAAACTGTCAGCAATTTGTTTTTTCATTCTAAACTTCAATGAAGTACAGTGGGTAAATTCTAGACTTCGGTGTTTTTTGATGATGAATTAAGCCCAAACATACCTGTCAAACCAATACCCTTGGTCTACTTTCTGTCTGAGGACCTCTATAGGGGGTTGTGCCCCATACTTTTCCTTTAGTGGCATATTCAAATCATCCACAAACACACACATAGTCATGCCATAGGGAGGTCCATACACACCTTTTCCTTTTCTAGAATAAAGTGAAGTTAAAAGAATACCAAAATCAGTAATGTGCTTACCTAGTGCAAAAATGTGCTTATCTATTGTAAAGAAAATAATGATGAAAATGCAAAACTTAGAGAAAGAAAAAAAAACTTTTACAAAAATAGAGCACATATTTTTTTGGTCAAAATTTCTCAATTATCATTTTGTCTTCATGACATACCTATCCAGTTTTGAATAAATAATATCTTGTGTTTGATTGCAGGTTGTTCTTGCTGAGAAATTGATATTGTTGATGACATATTTATCCTTTGGTAGATGTAATAGGAAGTTGTTGCTAATGGCTGATTTTCCAGTTCCTGTTGGGCCCACAAAAAGAATTGGTTTCTCCTCTTGGATGAACTTTTCTAAGAAAAATCTCTGTCTTTCTGTCTCTACAGTGTTGATGATCAATTCATTTGCCTATAGAAAAAGATTGAAAAAAAATAATGTTATTTTCTTCCCTTTGAATTTCAACATGTATTATTATATACAAAATATAAAAGAACTTCTGTATTTCTTGAAATATATTTGAACAGAATTTTTAATAAGTGTTTCTACTTTAATTCTTTTTTACTTGATCAAAACTGCTGCCTAGAATGACATAATTATTTGATTATATTATTGTTCATGTATAAATAGTGGTCTTGTATGTACAATCATCTTTAAATATTGAAATAATAATACAGACAAATGCATATCTGCAGTATCTATATAGTACTTTTCCAAGCTAATTTTGTGCCACATTTGCTTATAATCTTACCATTTGTCTCTTGAGTACATCATCCTTATTTCAGGGATTCACAATTTACAAATAAAGGAACAGGGAAATGGGAAAAGATTAATATGAGCAATTATACAATGTACAATATTCTATTAACAGATTCAACATTTTGTACAATATTGATAAAGGCACAGCTGAGGAACTAATTGATACTAAAAAAGCTAAATCTTTACATCTCATTAATATACAGATACAAATCAATTGGAATATTTATGAAATGATAACTTTTAAACTGTATATCATGTTTCAAAATATCACACTACGAGCATATTTACATTGAAAATTACCAGTAATGTGTTAATGAAAGATTGTGGCATAATACAAAGTGTCCAAAAAACAAAATTACATTTTAAATTATGATTTGAATATTCTTCGAAATGTAAAAACATGGGCATATCATTTTTATTCATGTGCAGCATACTATAATATATTCTAAATTATCTTTCAACGTTTTCATATACTGGGTGTAATTACATGAAGGCAACCCCCCCCCCCCCTTAATGTTTTGTTGTTTTTGTGACACAGTATATTCATGACATGAGATGAGTCTTTTGTAAAGACCTTGATAGTTGTTGGGATTTCTGCTGGTTTTACAAGAGTTGACCACAATTCCCAGCGAGACTTGACCTGATTTTCCATTGTCCAATAAATGAAGTCATAGATGCTGCCTCTTTTGGGGATCATGGACAGTCGGTCAATGCTTAATTTTTTAGGTCTTTACAAAAGGGAAAAACAAAGGAAAAACAAGGGTAAAATGGAAATCAAGAGTGAAAGGATAACTATGATAAAATGTATGTGCCGAGCAAACATCGTCATTAGTGGTCTGCCAGTGGCATTGTCCATCTTTTTTCGGGATTATACCCGAGACTAAAAGATATTTCACTTTGCTGGTAATCTTATACCAATCACTTTCCAAATTTTAAGGCCAGATTAATAGGCTTTATTTCAAATGATTGTCTTGCATGAGGAATATTATTTTAATATTTTATTGAATTATTGTGGCAAATATGCCTTTATCTGGCCAGATAGTGGGAAAACGATATCAGTGTGCCAATGCTGGCACGGATGAAAACATTATGAACAATGCCACTGGTGGGCCACTCTCAACAACTCAGTGGACTGCTAGTGGACCAGCAAATATGCCTTTATCGGCCCAACAGCAGGGAAAACAATATCAGCAATGGCATTATTGCTGGGTGAAGTTGGCCATTGAATTAAGAGTTAGGAAAGAAATTCTTTCAATTGTACAGGAAATAGAAATTAGAAAAAAAGGTTGTGTGAAAAGGGATGGTGCAGCTGCTTTTTGTTCTCAAGTCATCTTCATGCGGACTCTGTTTTGATTATTGAACAACCAAAATTAGGATTGGAGGCAGTTTGTCTTTTTTCATTTATGTAAATGATAAACAGAGGAATATTTCTTCCCATGCCCCATAAAGGAAAATCTTGTAGATGGACCACTTTTTTTTGCAACTAATATGAAAAGGAACTGAAAACAGCTACCAGCAGCAGAAGAACCAAAATGTCTGCATTGGGTTCACCAATAGAAGTGCATCAAATTAAAATCGAAGCCAATTGAACCAACCACACAAGCAGGAAGCCGATGCAAATTATGTTAATTGTCAGTGCAAAACTAGTATTTTCCAGTCATAGGCTAAACCTAGCTAAGACCAAGGCAAAATGTTCACCTATGAAGAAGAGAGAAATAAGCCAAGGTATAAGTTAGAGTGCTTAAATAAAACGAACAAGCATTGGTGCAGTGCTGTCAAACCTTATTCATCTTGACGAGATTCTGTGGCGCAATTTGCTCTTTCCAATGACTCCATGAAATAAACAGTGGTTTGAATGTGTATTTGAAGTCATAAACAGTGTCCTTCTTTGGAATCAAGCAACTGTTGGAAAATTTCAACCCCTTTGGTCTTGGAAAAAGAAATGGATCACTTTGAAAATAATTTCTTATATGAAAATTACTCTTTTGATATTAATATATGATAGAAAATGAAAATTCCGAATATAGTAATTTTCATGTCACATCAAAGATTACACTAGTTACAAAAATGCTCATCATTATGATTTGTATTACAAACATAACTTTAAAAGATGACATGCTATAATTTGAGGCACAACAGATACAAAATCAAACAAGTTTTTAGAAACATTCCGAAAGATTTGTTTTCAAATGAATATTTCGAGACATTTGTTTTCAAACGATGATCCAATAAATCTTTCTTATCATTATGATCTAACCTAAACTACCTATCAAAATGCAAAGGACTTCATCTCAAAGTTACCTTGGATATTTGGTGTTACTGCCTTCCATTTCACACAATGATCTGAAGAATTCATCAAACTTGCATCTAGAGTTACCATCCAATGTTCCCCCCACACTCCACACCATACAGAATAAGAAATGGGCCACAATCATAGAAGTTCTTTCTTCTATGATTTTCTTATCGCTGAGTGAATACTGGATTGAGAATGATGGATCTGTATTGTCGTCCGAACTTTCTTCTCCAATTTCTGGAATATCATCGTCTTCATCTTCTTGACCAAGACTCCTATAAAATGAGAATTTATCTTCACGCTATAACTATCTAGCTGGTACCCTCCCCAATCAGGAAAATTCCAAGAAGTAAGAGAAAAAGGTAATAGTAAATGTGGCCCTATGTATAAAAACAGTGACTTCATAAAGGATCTCTCTCATCCTTTTGTCTACATGAAGTGTAGTTTGTTAATAAATACATTTGATAAATGTATGAATACTTTTCATGTGTGTAGACAATTTTCATGCGGAACTCTCTGATTTCAAAGGAAATTTCTTACCTTCATAACGTTTCAACTTTGATCTCTTGACTTTTTAAGTATTTTTTCTTTTACCATTACACATCAAGATTCAAAGTGTAATTATTCCTCATTTTTCATAATATTGTTTTATTTTATTAATCTACCTTCATTTTTTCCCTTACACTATGGTAATTACCTTATTTCTTTCATCATACAACCGAGAAGTTTCAATAAACTCATAGTATAATGCATCTCAGTGAGTTTGACAAAATGTTTACAATATTTGATGACAAAATGTAAACATGGTGGCAGCAGCCATTCAAACAACATCCACAGTTTAGCTTTCTGATCTTCATTGATACAATCAGGAAGACTTGTTTCCATCCAAGACTGGACAAGGGGTTCCCAACCCAACTGGTTTGGTTCCATGTAAATCATACCACACCTTTAAAATAAAAGAACGATCATCATTCATGATATATTTGTCAGATACATATAAAAGTATATGGTCAAAGCACTAAAGCCCCTTACACACAGACAATTACGTATAATTTCAGCACTCTAATTGGATATATTTTTGCCCAGCTGACCGCGTAGCACTTTTAATAAGAAAATTACCAACTTTTACCAGACAGGACACTACTTTAACATTGGGCTAACATTATGGTCTGACGATCCGGTGCTTAAATCAATCGCTGATCATGATCAACTTTACAAGCTATTGGTCACTTACCTACTGACTGTGGCAGGTGAAGCTTCTTCAAGATCTTGTGGTTCAAAAATCATGTTCATTTTGCGGCTCATTTGTATAATCTCACCGCTCATCAAACACAACTAGGAAGAGAAAAGAAACTGTTTCATGTCTGACCTACTAGAATGGATAGTACCGAGTCTATAGTTTGATACTTATGATACTTTAGTCTCTTCTAGAATATGAGACATTGTCAGTACCATAGTAACTTTATTTTTTGTCCTGTGAATAAAGAGAAACTCTTGTGCTAAAGCATGTCTTCAAAAACAAAAGCCAATATATACTAACCTTTTTGTTGTCATCCAGTACAGTGTTCATATTTTCAATCCATACAGCATCTACAGGACCATCAAAGACAATCCATTTCCTGTCATGAGTTGTACTGGAAGCATATTCTCTAAAAGTATTGGCTAAAATTCCTACAAAAAAAAGAACCAATCAGAGACTTTATGACTTCATGGTCTGTACATAAAAAGATCTGGATGGTTTAATACATGCAGGAATCATTTACAAATGCAATGAGGTTCTTTGAAAGAAGATTTTTCATTTACATAGTATAGCCCATGAAGTTGTTTTCATATAAAAATATAACTACAGAGCTCTTTTAAGATTAGTACCATTGTTTTAAAATACTTTTCAACAAAAGAATACAATAATTATTTTTCCTATGCACAAAGATAAAATGTTTTGAAATGTTTACCATCACTCCATTCATGTGACACTGCATCAAAGCTGCCATAGAGCTGTCCCATGGTGACTGCTTTAGGATTGATAATCCGATACAACACTGGGAATTCATTCATTAAATTGTCTTCATGGAGATAGCCCAAAGCCGTTGCAAGACATTTAAAAGCTGTTGTTTTTCCTCCAATGGGATTTCCTACTATCATAAGTCCATGCCTTACAAGTATCATATCATAAATCTGAAATACAAGTCAGATATTTTGTGTGAAACATTTCTGAATTGTACATTTTTTAGATCAATCTTCAATTGTTCACTACATCCCATCAATATAGTCACATCTTCCTCAAATTCACAACATAAACAAGAGTAAACTTTGCTTCAGATTTTACCTGTATGATTTTGTCTAAAAACCATGGCACTGCTTGTAGTTTCTCCTCTGTGATAACCCTTAGTAGAGCATTTTCAAGGGATTCATAATCAGGTTTGGGGAGTTCAATACCAGGGAACAAATCAGAAATAATTCCATTGAATAAAGGAATATCTTGCTTCAAAAACTGTAGAAAGAAAGGGTATTATATAAGTTACATAAAAAAATATTTTGTTCAAACAGTGTTCCTTGCGATTTGAAGAGTAATATTACAAGACATAACAATATTGACAAAAAATATCTCACAAACCTTTGGCAAATTCACATCTTTGATCGATCTTAAAAGTAGAATATCTTCCCTTTGCTCAGGGTATTTCAACTTTAAATTTCCTGCAGCAGTTAGGACTGATTTGACAGCTCTCATTCCATAGTCATAGTGGTGTTGAGAAGACAACTAGTAAAAAAACAAAAGACAAAAACATTACAGGCCATTCCATATTAAAAAGTTGGTCGATGGATTTTTTGCATAAAAAATTATGCCAGTCGGTCAAACTAAAATTCTTTGTTTATTTCAATGTAAATTAGACTTCACTCGTCAAAGCGACTGAAAGGAGTGAGGAATTTCTAATTTAGATGGAGTGTGCATAAATATCTTATATTGTACAAATAACCACTTTACAGTTCTCTTTGTCTAAACTAAATTTAACCTAAAATCAAAACTTTTGAAATAAAATGAAAGATTGTCATCTGTGAAAAAAAAATATATACCAACTTTGCAATATAGGATGACCTTATGTAAAAAAACAATGTAAATGTTTTTTCTATATTCACAGACCAAGAAAACCAAAATTAGGTCTTACCTGTTCAGAGCACAGTCTGTATGTCGCAACAATTTTTGTGGAAAGACTCCTGGCATGGACAAATCCCATGGAATAGAGAGAGATTTCCCCAATCATCACATAGTCAGGAACCATCATGGCAACAGTTCTAAAAAGCACCTAATCAAATAGAAAATGGAGGGAAAATTAGACTAAGATGATGATATGTAAACATTTCTAGGAACAAAGTCAGTTTTTCTCTAAGAAATGGAAAGTTTAAACTGAATGTCATGTGAAAAAGTGTTAACATCATTTTACAGTAAGGTTTAAATACTGCTCTAAAAAAAAAACTGCAAACAAACTGCAAAATGGAACTTCTTGGAATTGCAGTGATTTATTTACATTGAAGCTGCTGTCTTTTTTTTCATATAAAAATATAACTCATATTGTCATAAAGGTTTGATTAAAAATCACACATTTTCCTTACTTTGAGATTGTCTGGCAGATCTGATCTCCCAGCATAGCCAGGATTCATTGTTATAAACATGGTACATGAAGCATCTAGAGAAATCTCTGTCCCTTCAAACATGAATGATTTGAGTTGGGCAGCTATGGCTCTCTGTATACTTTGGACTTGTTGTGCAATGACTGATAACACCTAAAAAGAAAAAAACAGGTTTCAGCAAGAGAATTGTCAAACAAAAATTTCAATGTTTTTATTGAATTTCCAGGAAGAGATAAAATGCTCTTGTCTTTCTAGCTGAGGTAGTAAATGATAGAACTCGATAGGAACAAAAAATAGATAAAAACTCCACCAAAAAGTTATTTTCGCAGTTTGATTATAATTCAACACTTGTAAATTGAAAACATAATATAACTACCTCAAGTTCAATTCTGTTGAATTCATCAAAGCAAGCCCAAGCTCCAGCTTGTGCTAACCCTTTGAAGAATTTCCCCATAGCTCTGTAATTGAGACCATCTGAACAGTTAAAGACAACACATTGTTTTGCTACAGCTTTGGCCAGATCTTTACATGTCTCTGTTTTCCCAGTACCAGCTGGTCCTTCTGGAGCCCCTCCAAGATTTAGAAGTAAAGCTCCCATGAGTGTTCTGAAAATGACAGAAATTTTTGTTTGATATTTTATATCTTTTGATACTTTTAAAACATTTTGTAGATGAGGTGACTTCAATTTTTGGAGTCTTTTTATTTCATTGTTCATTTATTTTTTTCAGCTAATTAAGAAGTCTCAATATTGAGCTCACTATTTTCAGTTAAGAATGAGAAAATAATGAAAATGAGTATCTTACCTGTAGCATCTGTCTGTCAGAGGCGTAATGACAAGTCGTCCAGTATTTCCTAAATATTCATAACCATATGGTACTTGTGTAGTAATCATTCTAACTGTAACACTTTCATTGATCCAGTAGTACCTCAATTGACTGATCCACTGGAAATCTTTAGGATCATTGACCTTCTTATCTACAAGTTGTTGTAGGACATGTTGGGCTAAAAAATGAAAGACCAATGAAATAATGTTAATTGTTAAACATTTAACTGGAAAATGAATAAAACATTACTTGGACTACAGTCTTGCCACTAAAGGACAGTGTTTCCACGTGTGTCTTAAAAAATAGATGATAAGTTGTTGTTCCCCTTTTTTAAAAGTCATAAAACACATCAACTTTTTTGGGTTTATTTTCCTTGAAAAGATATAGTCTTTGAAATTGTTCAGATTTGCTTTTCTCAAAATGGAGGGACAAATATCCGTGCAGCACTTTGTTTTTGATATCAAAGTTAACTCAAAGTCCGAAAAAAAATATTTTCATGTTTTTAAACTATCTTCGGGTCTATTTCTGCTACTAATGGAATAAACCTTAAGATAACAGTATAATAATCAAAATATAGTTTAAAAAAAACATGAAAATAAAAAAATTCAGACTTTTTATTTACTTGCAGAATGAACTACCAAAGCCTAAATGATTAATCCCTGATGGATGCAATCATTCTATCTTTGCCTTACCGTGTACATCTATCACAATTAATGCTTCCAATGTAGTCCTTGCCATTTTGCTGAGCTTTC
>JAVSBT010371072.1:0-11115 GCA_033118115.1 Pharyngocirrus eroticus
TGTGTATTGAAAGTAGCAAATGAGCTCCAAACTCAAATTGTTGGTAACAAAGTTGAACCTGTTCCGCTGCCTTAAGAGAATTTCAAAATATACAAAAAAAATTCTTGAGTTTTACTGGTGGCACACATAAATGTTTTTTTGTGTATCACATAAATATATCAGATGTGCAAAAATGGTTATTCTACCCCTAATAATAAAGAAGTTAAAAAATAACCGCCTTCCCTACCCTTAAGTACATTTATTACATAGATTATTTGTTGCAAGATTGAGAGTGAAAAGAAAACGTCTGCCACACTTATGTTTTTGATAAATAAGATAAAGCAGAATAAATGTTAAAGCAGAAAGTGGTCGTGGAGCATTAACTAGTTATTGCACTTGAAAAGTTGGTGAGTATGCTTGTTATACTAATAATTATATATACTAAAAGGGTTGATGAGGGTATAATTGCTTTTTTGATTATGAGGGAGCATATATCCCAAATTATAATTTCACTAAAAAACAGATGCAATCAAAGTATAATGTTTTGGCATAAGGACATCCTTTTTCCAAAGGAACAAATTAAAAGCACTCATATTTCCCTGCACTTGATTTTTAAAACACAAAAAAACACATAAAAGGCAACATTTAAACTATTTTTTCAATATCTTTTTGCTCATGGACTTTTCTGCTACAATTTGTAAGATATCAAAATACCAAATACAATATTTTAGAGCATATCATTTTGTTAGGTTTAATATTCAAATCAGAAACTTTGTTCAAACATTAAGCCATAGATTTTGCATAGATGTTTGAAGTATGAAGCAGAGCATATAAATGTAAGCATAAATCACAGATAACAAACAGTTCCGAAGATTTATCTGAGATCTTCATAATCAGAAGGTCTAGCATTTCGAACGGATTGATCTACCAAGTGATCATAAGTTGTGTCATCGTTCCCATGATCTATTATATCTCTCATTGTTGCATATTCATTGGTTTGCGCATGACCAAGAATTTCTGTTCCTCTTAATTCTTCATAGAGGTTAAATGAGGATGGATGATCTCTAGTGTTTTCATAAATATGATCATCTTTGACTTCTAGAGACTGATTGGCAACAATTGAGTTCTGCGACTGTGCTTTTGGAGGGTTTTGTTCAGTTTTTCTGAAACAAAAAAGTCATTAATTTTGTAAACCATAATGCATATTACTTTATCTTGTATAATGATAGCAACATTGTATTAGGCATCTTAAACAAATTTTACTTGATACTTAGAAAATCAAAATACTGAATATATCAATTTTGGCATTAAAGTGGTATATACATTTGTGAGAAATTGGTATACTACTGCCCTATACTTTAGCCCACAAACTCTTAAAGCTACTGGTGTATATGTATACAGCGCTTTAAAATTGAATTATTTACCTTGTTAAAACCAAGCTATAGTTGCATACTAATTATTTTTCTTGGGGCCCTCTGTTTATAATAAATATACATATTATGAAACCTCCATACAAATATAACAATTTGAGAATTAATGCTGTGTCTTGAAAAATTATCGTATAAATAAAGAGACTTTAAAAACACTTCTTTCGTCTCACATGTATTTCTTTAACATCAAATGACTTATCTAAACACATATGTTATTTCAAGCATAAAATGAGAATTGGCCAAGACATTGTGAGAATGTTGTGGTACAAACTACAAATAGCGTTTCCTGAATAATAAAGTTAAATGTTGTGATGATTCACAATGAACCAAGACCATCAACAACCTCAAAAAAAAAAAAACACCAACACTTTTAGCATCACAGTGTCTATATATAGAAATGTTAATAACTAACTGTTTATCAAAACAAGAATTGTAGGGATAAAATAAAGAAAAAATATCCATACCTTTTCTTGACAATAATTACACCTATAAGTGCAATGGTTATCCCCAATAATATTAGACCACCAAGTACTCCTCCAATCACACCTGTGTAAGAAACATAATGATAACACAGATGAAAAAAGACCCACATCTATGGTGAACTGACTTCTCTTCAATCACATCTTTTTTCTATCATTAATGATCATGAACTATTGGTTGTATTCAGGAATAAAAGTTATAGGCAAACATTTATCTATTGGGGTAAATCATATCAATATGTCAATATGAGAAATAGAAAAATTATGTTGAACTATTATCCTATCACATAAAATATGTTAGAAAAGGCAGAAAGATTTCATACCTGTATCATTTTTTGGTGCTTTTTGCTGTATTGGTCTAACTGTCTTTTCTCTACTTGACGTTTCAATGGAAGGTTTCTCTGTAGTTGTGGATTCCAGTGCTTTTGAGTTGAAATATCTTGTTGCTTTGTCTGTAGTTATTGGTGCTGACGGTGGATATCTCTCTGTTGTTGTGTCCCATTTTTCACTACTTGACATTCCTATAGAAGGTTTCTCTATAGTTGTGGATTCCAGTGCTTTTGAATTAAAATATCTTGTAGCTTTGTCTGAAGTAGTTGGTGCTGACAATGGATATCTCTGTGTTGTTGTATCCCCTTTTTTACTACTTGACAGTCCTATAAAAGTTTCTCCTGTAGCTGTGGCTTTGGGTGCTTTCGAATTTAAATTTTGTGTGAAATGTGTAGCTTTGTCTGAAGTGGTTGGAACCGATGACAGATATCTCTTTGTTGTTGTGTCCCTTTGTTCACTACTTGACATTCCAATAGAATTCTGCTTTGTAGTTGCAGTTTCCGGTGCCTGTGAATTGGAATTTTCTGTGAAATGTGTAGCTTTTTCTGAAGTAGTTGGTACTGACGATGGATATCCCTCTGTTGTGGTGTCCCTTTTTTCACTACTTGATGTATCCATAAATGGTTTCTCTGAAGTTATGGATTTGGGTTCCTGTGAATTATTTTTTTGTGTGAAATGCGCAGCTTTGTTTGAAGTAGTTAGTGCTGATGACGGATATCTCTGTGTTGTTGTTTCCCTTTTTTCACTACTTGACATTCCAATAAATGTGTTCTTTGTAGTTGTGGCTTTGGGTGCTTTCGAATTTAATTTTTGTGTGAAATGTGTAGCTTTGTCTGAAGTAGTTGGTCCTGATGATGGATATCTGTCTGTTGTTGTGTCCCTTTTTTCACTACTTGACATTCCAATAGAAATCTGCTTTGTAGTTGCAATTTCCGGTGCCTGTGAATTGAAATCTTTTGTGAAATGTGTAGCTTTGTCAGAAGTAGTTGGTCCTGATGATGGATATCTGTCTGTTGTTGTGTCCATTTTTTCACTACTCGACATTCCAATAGAAATCTGCTTTGTAGTTGCAGTTTCCGGTGCCTGTGAATTTAAATCTTTTGTGAAATGTGTAGCTTTGTCTGAAGTAGTTGGTACTGATGATGGATATCCCTCTGTTGTTGTGTCCCTTTTCGTTGTTGTAGCTGAAAAGTTCAAAGAAAGCTATCATCTTAAGGGGGCATGAGGGTCTAATTGCTTTTTTAGATATGCATGAACACATATGTCCCAAATAATCATTTTCTCTTAATGTAAATGCTATAAAAGTATATATTTTTGGCTTTAGGATATCTTTAGCCATATTTTCTGTCGCTCAAGTTTATTTTAATTTCATTCAACATATTTATAAAAAAAACCTGATTTTTTTTTTGTTGAAAACTACCAATTTTCAGCCCACTTTTGTCATTTCAAACAGCCACACATTTCTTTTCAAGAGAGCTATATTCAACATCAAAACACGATAATAAAGCTATAAACATGCACTAAAAGATGATGGTGTTTTTTTTGGTATGTCAAAAAATATTAATTTCCATGTGGCTTGAAAACAAATGAAAAAACCGTTTTTCAGTTTTTTAAAATTATTTTTAATCACATATAGGCTAAAGATGTCCTAAAGCCAAAGGTATATACATTTATAACATTATCTTTTAGAAAAAAATGATTATTTGGGACATAATTTGTTCGTGCATATAAAAAAAAATTTTTTTAGACCCGCATCCCCCCTTAAGGATAGGGCAAAGGTTGTCCCCATACTTCTTTCCTAATTCTTTTATTTTACATTTTCCACCAAGTAGGGTTTATGTTTTTGGCTTCAGGGCCTCCACAGCTACAAGCTTTTATCTGCATGATTTTTTTCTCAAAAAACAAAGAACTTTTTGTTCTTTAAAAAACTTTAACCCTTAAACGTATAATGTTTTAATTAATTATGGAATTAACAGAATGAATTTTCTCTAGCAGTTGATGTTTAGGCTTTCTTGTTCATTTCTTTCTGAATTTGTGAGCAAGGGGGTTTTAATGATATCAAATTGTAGTCTAGGTTTCTTTGACACTTAAAATATATTATCTTTTAATTTCAATTTGAATTTCTATTAATCTTTAATAAAAAAATGTTCCTACTATCAATGTAGCAGTCACTTTCATTGACTTTCTTCAGGATAATGAGAGCCTAAAGGTTAAATATAAAGGCTCTCATTATCCTTGTGAAAGTTACTGACAGTGACTGATCTTTTGATAGTATAAACAAAAAATCAGTTCAGATTCAAATTAAATAGAGAATTCAATAACAACTGTATGACTATAATAAAAACTAAAAAAAAAATCACTTAATACTTACTTTCCAGGCAGTATAATACTATATACTTCCGAAATGTTTTATGAAAGTAGTAGAATAGTTTGAAAAAAAGTGATTTAATCTCATGAGACCCCATGACCTTTCCTTAATTCTTATTTTTTCTTTTTTTTTCTTTCTTTCTTCCTGTATACTGGACGCGCTCAATTCTATGAGCATTATGTCCAGTTTTGAGTTTTGTTAAAACTATAGAGTATTGTTAGGTTATTGGAGTTGGGATGGTTGTTTTTTGTTGGTAGTGAGAGGCGAGTCTGTTTTTGAAGATGGTGATTGATGGTGATGTGACTATATCATTTGGGAGTTTGTTCCATGCTCTAGTAGTTTTGGGGATGCTGCAGAGTGTGCACCGCGGACAGTCTTTGAAATCAAGTTTCAGCACCCTCTGTTACCACTATAAGATTTGTATAAAGACTGTGCAGTGTCATTCCACTAGGGGGAGCTTCATTTGGACAAATTATTTTAAATGTGCTAGGATACCATTCTTCTTAATTCTTAACTTGATTACTTACAATAGACGTCTAAGGTTACAATAATGACTGATGTCACATTTTCTTTTGAACCTATGCATTGCAGGAGTTTCCTGTTATGGTCTTGTTTTAGAGTCAGGCTCAAAGTAATGGTGGAATTCCAATAGTCTTCATAATCAGATAAGGCAGTTGAGTAACTGACAAAGAAATTAGATAGGCAGAATGTGAAAAAAACCTTATCAAAAGTATTTTTTCTATCAATGTTGGTATTGTGTTTAAATTCGAACAGCATATTTTGCATAAGGGACCAACATAAGGATTCGTTTCATTGTCCTGGGCAGACCTGTTGGAAAAAAGTCTTAGGTCTGCTTCAAAATCCTCTCTCCCTTATTTTGAATCGAATGCCCAGGCCTATCTCAACTATGGACCTATCTTCATACCTTGGGAAGTAGGAGAAAAAAATCCACTGTCTCGTCAAGATCCCCAAAAGTCAGAATCGAGAGGTCTGCCTTGATCATCTCGGATTCTTGGATCTACAGCTACAGGCGTAGCCTCATGTTGACCCCTGTTTGTTTTTGTATTCCAGTATTTTTTTGTGTTAGGATATTGTCATTTGAACCTTTACACAATTCCTATTGCTTTGCTTATAATCTATTGAATAAATAAGTCCTTACTGCAGAATTTCAAATACATTACATATTCTCCATTAGGAAATTAACCTGTATTGCATAGAAATTGACAGAAAAAAAGTAACTCTCTCTCGACATTGGGTGGAATACAAACCCTGTAATCCCATCCAAAGTCAACAGAATTTTTTCTGTTGATTTTTCTGCAGTATAGGTTAATACCCTGATGATGAATATGTTTGTATTATATAGTAATTACATATTAGTACACTAAAGAGCATTACATTATTATATTGATGTATTTACTAAATACTTACTTTCCAGGCAGGTCTTTGTCATCTAATGTCCATTTTAAAATCATTTCAGGTTTTGCATATTCTGTAAAACATTCAAATTCAAGAACATTTCCTTCTTTCCCATCTACAATATCCTGATCGTTATGATATCTCAATTGTGGTTTAGGTAATGGGGCTGAAATATTAAGTGTAACAATGATTATTTTCACACTACTGTCCAATTGTACCACGTCTTTATTTTGTCATGAGTTCATAGTGATATCATAGCATAGCTCTTACAATAATCCTAAGGCTATTGTAAGGCCAATGTTTTGAGTAAAGTTTACCAAGCAGATTTAACCAGGTAAAGACACTTTACTAGCACTCAAAGAATCTACAATGTAAACAGAATACTAGTAAGTAATAAGGAAACTTACGCAAGACTTCGATTGTAAAAGTACAGGTTTTTTCTTTGTTGTTATTTGAACTCCTTGCTATGTATGAGACAGTATGGCGGCCCCAAGGCAGAGTAACGTCTTCTCTACCATAGGTTGATGTGATAGTGAGGTTAAAGTTTTCAGGTTCTCTAAATCTTGGTTTGGTCCAAGTAGCTGGGGCAGTTCTCTCCCCAATATTGCTCCAGATTATGTGGGAGGAAGGGCAAAATTCCAGTACAGGGTATTTAGTATCTAGAAGGAAATGAACTTGCGGTATTTTGTTATGCAAAACTATGGGACCTTTTGGAGACTTTGGGTGATGTATCTTTTAAATTGAATGTATATTTTTTTCGATGTAAAACATTTTAAGCCAGTGTGAAAATATGAAGTTTACTCTTACAAGATGAATAAGAGTTATTTTGTACACACATTAGTTAATAACATTTGCATTCTTTTTATCAAATATTCAAATTGTGTCTATTTGCACTTTTGCTCTAATTATATATTGCAATAGTACAATACATGTATACTTTCACTTACGTGTTCCACATCCAGCTCCAACCCAACCTGTGCAACATTCGTAAAATTGAACAGATCTACTACGCCTGACATAATAATGTTGGTATCTGTATAAAACTCTTTGGTAGAAAAAGGAATTAAAAAAAGATATCATTTTGAAAAGCGTTTGCGTTTTCGCTGTATTGAAATGTACACAACTTTAATAAATAAACTTGAATGGAAGAAGGATATTCTTACACATAAGTGGTACAGCGCCTGACAACAAAACTCCTTGTACAACTTTGCAATGATGAAATATAGCTTACTCGTCTGGTCTTTGAACATTGATAGTATTGTCTGCCGTAACGTGAACAAATTTTACTAGGAAAAAGATATGGAAGATATAGTAAAACAATGCTAGGTGCTAAGAAAATAAGTTTATAACCTGTAGCCTAAACTTGATATCTTACTCAGTCAGCAACAAGATATTATATGCATCGTGGTACCATCATGTATAGACATCTCAATGATATCTTCCTGAAACTTCTCATTTAGGTTGCAGAGACATTATGTTTCATGATGCATGTGTGATGTATGTTATGACTGCATAAAAATTCAATTTTTTAGATATCAAACCTTTCTGGAATTGTCATTTGTACACATTTTTCACATAACTGTACTAAGAAATGAACAGGAACTCTTGTTCATCTGTATGGGGATTCTAACTCAGGCCCTGTTCCCATGGGACATTGGTAGTTTCGTGGTTAGGACAGTGGGTGCGTAACCCTAAGGTTGTGGGTTCGAATCCTGCCCATAGTCAACAGATTTTTTTCTGTTGATTTTTCTGTAGTAGAGGCTAGTACCCTGATGATGATTATGTAATATATTTTGAAATGCTGTAGTTCAGGTCTTATTTATTCAAATGAACAGAGTGTATGGGAAAAATATATAGAAAACAAAGTGAACTATTCTACATAAGTTTAGGCAATGATAAGTTTTAAGCATAATGCTAATAAATTTACTATCAACTTCAATAAAGGTTATAAATTATATAAACTCCTAATGATAAATAATGATGGCCAGCTGGGTCTAAAATGTTAGTGAATAGCAGCCCATGTAGGATATTTTTACACCATAAAGTATATTTTATTGAAGTTCCCAAATTCACAAGTGCACATCAATAAAAAGCTATAAAGCCTAATCTTAAGGTTACATGGTTGCCTTTTCTAACTCAACTGGTCTTAAGATTAAAATATTTAGCAGAAAATTCTCTTGAATGTCAAATCAGTTTTTTGAGATTTGATTACACTTCAGAAAAGCTGAAGGCAGTTTTGTAATCAGTTTTATGTACCTTTTCTAAAGCAGGCACAAAAAATTGCCAACTTAAACTAGGAAAATATGTAGTGAGTATAGTAATCGTCCCTTATCCCGATATCAATACATTTGACATTCTGAGCTTAAAATTAAAATTTCTGACAAACCAAAATCAGTTTTGGAAACAGAGTAATTAATATACCTTATCAAATGCAGACCAAGTAAATGCCAAGTAAAACTTAAAGAATGTATTATTTGTTCTATTGCTAAAGACCCAAAATACCCTACAATATTTAAGTGAAAAAACCCCAATAAGTTTGATATTGTGAGATTTAAAATGACATTTCAGAGAAACAAAGAAAGTTTTTGGATATGTGTTATGTACTTGATCGTAATAAAACATAAAAAAACTAGTCAACTAAAGGTAAAAAACCTTAGTGTGTTCTATTAACAATCATCCTATATATACGTGTTTACAGTAAACTAGCAACATTAATAAAAGCCTAGCCAACTAAAACTTCGGCAAATGTTGTGTAATCACTCAAATAACATATTTATTTAGAAAATGGTCATACAGTCCCAGAAAAAATTAATGCATACACCTATAAAACAGTGAGTTTTATGATAAGCCAGTTTTTGTCCACAATTTTAAACACCAAACTTGTTTTCTCTATTCCCTTATTGAATTAAGTTATCTTGATGTGTAAGTTACAGTACATTTTAGAATAGACTTTCACACGGGATATAATACGTCATCTGAAATCATACCCCTTCCCCCAAGTTTTCCCTATCTCATACTTTTTCAGGTCGTCATTTATCAAGTATCATTAAAATTCTTGTTTTGAAACTTCTTCCTATTTGAATGTTTATCCAAAGCAGTTAAAATAGTATTAAGAACCTTTAAAAAAAAAATAGAGCTATCAGAAAGAAAGATAATTAGTAAATTAGCAAGAAAGGGACAGTCGACCAGTAAGCCAATATAACTTCCTTTCCTTGGATCAAATTAATAAAATTCCCAAAATTTGACTGAAGCAAACCTAATCAATATTCAACTATGTGCAGTTACCAAGTGGGCAACATAGAATTATCTCATAGTCTTCAGAGAAGCAGTATAATCTGTCATTACAATGAGGAATAAGGCATCACAATTTGATGGCTCCTGCTAGTATAAACATTGCACCGTGAAAGAACTCTGTTGGGTCTCTTTTAAAATGTATCATTTTTTTTAATTGCTTCGGGAAAGCCTTCAAATATGAAGAATTTTCAAAAAAAGAATTCAAATGATTCTTGATAAATGCCCACCATAAACACATCAGATTTGAAATATTGGGGGAGGGGTATGATTTCAGATGGGGTATTATATACCCTGTGAAAGTCTACTCTAAAATTTACTATGACTTACGCATCAAGATGACTAAATTCAATAAGGGAATAGAGAAAAAAAGTTTGGAATAGAAATATGCAGAAAAAAATAGGCTTATCATTAATTTCCACTGTTTTATAGGTGTATGCATTATTTTTTTCTGGGACTGTATAATAAGGAGAGAGGTGAAATATAACTGTCTTGTCTGTCTGATTTCCAATCATTTGCTCCCAGATGGACTGCCCAATATTGTTATACATTAGGTCATTCCAAATTGATTATTTAGGGATGGATTGTTTGGTATAAACAGTTGGGTCGGTCGGTCAAATTCATTATTCATCTTCACGTAAATCAGACATCACTCAGCCTTTCCATATAATAGACAGAACGGAGTGGGGAGCTCGTTCCGTATTTCAAAGAGTATGTACTACAGTATTGTGTATAGTTCAAATTACCTCTTTATTGTTCTTTATTTCATTTGTAATCAAAAACTTGAACTAACAAACCCACAGTTTTTTCTAGATTGTTTTGCTAAAAAAAAACATTTTGAAAAAGAAAAGAAAAAAACCAATGTATGGGCTTAGTGTTAATGTGATGTGATTCTTTACCAGCTGATTGAATATATATCAAATTGTAAAATTTAAGATTTTTTTCATCATTGAGACACGCTTGTATGATTTTGCATTAAACGTTTTTGAAAATAAAGTTTGAAATTTATCATGGAATATATTGCATGCTATGCTGTTAAGTCTAAGCTATACATAATGTGCAATGATTATTAGCACTTTTCCCCATTCATTCTTTCAGATAATAGAATTTTTCAATTTTAGTTTTGAAAATGTTTACACAGGTTGGCCTATTCAGCATAAGCTGTTCTGCCATAGGGCTCTGTTTACAATACAATAGAATGGAGAATATGCACAAAATCAAACGATGTAAGGTTCCTTATCAAACGATATGTATTATCTTCTATTAACTAAAAGGTTCCTCGTAACACGCATTCAGTTGTCGTTGTTTGAATAAAGTTTTGTTACTTTCAGTTTCAATTTCGATACTTCCATTTCCTTATATTTCCAGTGAAACTACTTCTGATTTTATCCAATGCCGTTTGAAAAGACAAAGCATTTATTCAGAAATGTTACACCCAACTTATCATCATATCTGGAGGACCTTCCAGGCATTTTTCTGATGTTATTCTAGTTACATTCCCTTCCTCCTTAATAGTTTCACATATTGAATAAATAAATAAAGGTAAAGGCGATAACATGATGCACTAACTTGTATTTAAAATCTAAAATGAGAAAAAAAATCCAATGGAATGACCTTAAAGGCCCTGTCACACTATAACGTATTCTCCAACGTATGAGGATTTTTACCTAAACGCTGGTGTACGTTGACATAAGTTAGGAGTAGGTAAAGGCGCTGTCACACTATAACGTATTTTCCAACGTATAAGGATTTTTACCTAAACGCTGGTGTACGTTGACATAAGTTAGGAGTAGGTAAGGAGTAGGTTGCATACGCTAAAAGC
>JAVSBT010371183.1:0-11114 GCA_033118115.1 Pharyngocirrus eroticus
TTAACTGTCAGGTTCCCCAATTTAATTGAGCCATGGACATCACATCTGTATGCAAGGTAAAAAATTAGGATTAGATTGAATGCAGTGTACATGCATTTTCAGTTATTGAGTACAGCTGTTTTTCTAATATACATTTTCACTTTCTGAGAAAATATTTCTATTGTCAAGACAAGGACTTGTGGACAGAACCAGAAGAGTATATTGATAAAGAAAAATATATTTGAACATCAGAAGGGAGACCTCTATTGCACATCTATTTTGTATTCCTTTATTATAATTGTATTTTTTATATAACTTTTCAGACTTAGAGATCCCTCTCCAAATGTTAGAAAAAACACTTTAATGGTTCTTACCCATCTCATTCTCAATGATATGGTCAAAGTAAAAGGCAACATTAGTGAATTAGCGACATGCATTGTGGATGATGATGCAAGGATTACAGGCCTGGCCAAGCTATTCTTCAATGAATTGGCCAAAAAGGTGATAGTAAATTTAAAAAAGATCACAAATATAGATAATATAAATAATAAAGCACCAAAAAGCTTCAGATGCACTTGTACACGAAAGATGGCACTACACACTTTGTTGGTTTTTTGTCACAAAATGTATGGTTTTCAATGTAATCAAGTTCACTGATTTATGTAGATTCATATTTATGAGTAAAACGATTTAACTTTTGACTGTTTATAAATTTACTTACTTTCCACAAACTGTCAGATTGAAAAAAGATTTCAGACAAGATCAAAAACTCTTTTGAAGTAAGCAAGTTTATAACCAGTCCAAACTATATATCCATTATATGTGGAATATAGTAATTATATGGACATATACTTTAAAAAATAGATCTTTTGAATGTTTCTTATCCTCCTACAAATTTCCAGGGCAATGCCATTTACAATATCATGCCAGATATCATCAGTCGTCTCTCGGATCCTGAAGTCGGAGTTGAAGAGGATAATTTTAGAATCATAATGAGGTAATTAATCTGTTTTCAAGCATATGTAATTTATTGTAGGGTGTTATTAAAGTTAACTTAGTCCAGTGATATACTTGTATGTATATTAATATATATTGATACATTTCCATGCATATTTTGAATAGGTACCTGTTTAGTTTCATCCAGAAAGACAGACAATGTGAAAGTCTGGTTGAAAAAATATGTCACAGGTTTAGAGCAACAAGGTAAGTTTTTAAGATTTCATTTCCCATAACTATGATGTTTTTATGCTATCTCTAAAAGTATTGTGCATGAATCATTCATTCATTTTACTATTTTCTTTTTTTTTATTCTTGTAGAGTTGACAGACAGTGGAGAGACTTGGCCTTCTGTTTATCTTTACTTTCCTATAGTGAGAAAAGTATCAGAAAATTGCAAGAAAACTTCACTTGTTTTGCAAATGTCCTGTCAGATAATCAAGTATATAATTGCTTTGTGACTATCCTCTCAGGAGCCAAAAAGTTTGCAAAACCTGAAGCAAAGGTAGGAACTGTTGTTTAAAGTGATGCTTTTAAATGACTTTTGATCTTCAATGGGCTTGGGGAAACAAAACCTTTTGATAAATATCACTGCCACTTGATGAAAACCATGAAATATTTCATAAGTACGGTGTGCATTGTTTTGTGTATGGTTTGATAGTATCACTTTTTTCTTATAAAGGCTTTGGTGGATGAGTTAGAAGAGAGAATTGAATGCTGCCACACCAAAGGAGCAGATGATGAAGAAACTGCCCAAAAAGCTTCAGCAGCTTACGCAACTAAAAAGGGAAAGTCCCCACGAAACAAAAAAACAGGTATTATGTTCAGGGTTCTCTAGCTAACTCATACCTATTCAGATACCTGGGGTCCCATGGGACCCTAGTTCACTCCTACATCCATTCCTACCTTTTTATATCACTAGCCACTTTATCCTATAGTACCTTTCAGACTAGCAGCTTTATGTAGCTCTCTTTAAAGATAAGTTTCTCATATGCAAAAGAATATTCAAGTTGTATCATAATACAGACTTTTGGCATCTTTGTAAGTATTAGAAAGCAAATATATGTAATGCATCGAGATTAATTAAAATTTATTAACAGAACTTATTGTTGATTTCTTAACTATGAACCAAATTTAGGCTGATTTATTACTGCAAAAACAAACTGACAATCAAAATATTATATGCTAGTCAAAGTCAAGTCAAGAAATTGTTTCCTGCAATGTACGTATGCATACAAGTCTAGAATATTAAGACAATAATTAATTCAATAAGTTAATATTGAACATCATGTGTAGCTGTTAATCACCCCAAACTTTTCAATTGACTTACTTTTTTTGTCTTCTTTTTTCAAAAAAAAGTTTCAAAAGGCAAGAGGACCCCAGCTACTAGAAAGACAAGAAAACCCACCTTTGAGTCAGACGAAGATGACAATGAAGACAGTCAGTTTGAAAAATCTCCACACCCTAGATTGCAAGCAGGACGTACAGGAAAGAATAAACAAAAAGTCCAATTAACATTTGATGATGAAGACAGTGATATGGATTTGTTTGATATTGATAAAAGCAAAGGTAATAATCAATTGAAGATAAATGTATAATGATGGAAGGTGTTTAAAAAAATAGGTGCTTCTACTAACTTTGTAGAATAATGGATTTGGGCCTACTGTTCAGTGTCAAAAAAAAAAAGGCTAGAAATTTCCTTTTGTGGGGCAAACTAGAGAAGTTTATCACTAGTAAGTTTTGCTCAAGGTATGATGCAAAGGATAAATAGGTTTTCATGCTTAAAGGCCATTCCAATTTCAATTAGTTGGCATCAAATATTTTCAACCCAATGGAAATGAGAGTAATTTCAAGCTTTTATGTCAATACCACCAACAGTAGCAAGCTATACTGTATGCATGTATATCTTGTATTGTAAAAAAAACCTTTTCCTTTTAATGTGATAGAGTACAGTTTATAGCACTGTTGTCGCCAATGTGCGATCACGGACGGCTTTGATATATTTTGAAGCTATTAGTTTTATCCTTGCCATTAGGGGTTTTCATCTTGTGCACTGTAAATATTATTCTGAAAACATGTCCTGACATGTCGGTTGCTTGTTCCTGTTGCAAAGTACTAAACTATTATAGCTGTTTGACTGTTGGAAATGTATCTAGAGCTCAATTTCTAATAAAGAGTATGGTTTGAATGCAAGAAACTAATGAAATTTTGAAAAGAAACAAAGGGGCATCTTGTTTTCTACATCAATATCTGCAAAGTACAATTTTAAACCAAAAAATTATAAATTGGCTGCTGCTTCAAATAAAATAATATGTGATCCTTGCAAATATAAAATTAAGTAGCAACCCTGATGGATATGTTGTTTAAAATTATTGTTTTTTTTCATTATATATGAATATATATACTTCAATTTACACTACTTGAAGTCCCCCATCTCATCTATATGAATTGAACTGTGCCAATTGAACTATAAGTGTTCTTATGCAAAATGCCTTTGCCAAATTGTGTGTGGAGGATAAACCACTTTCTCAAGGCGTTATCTGTTGAAGATGTTGTATGACCGGGAAATAATTATTCATAATTGAAAGGGAATAAAAGAGTAGTCTATTCTATGGACCATTTTATCAATTTGTAATGGCACACATTTTACATTACAAAAGCTTAAATCCTTGAGAAACTGACCTTGCCTATCTCTTTGACAGGTGATCGGAATGTTAGCTCTAGTCCTACTCCTGGCACCAGTAGAAGTCAGCAAAGTTCTTCAAGTAATTTTATAGTATCAAGGTATGAATGGTTATGCAAAATAAATTACCCCTGTCAAACTTTTTATATTCATAATATTTACAAGTTACTAATAAAAGCATTGCCTTTGTTGTACTAATGGATTAACATGGCTGTGTCTGATTAATAAAAAAATACCATCTCTAATGTAACCTTAAATCAGTGTAATAGATGAAAGATAAACAGAATTTCTTTTCCTGCAATGTGACTATTTATTTGCAAAATATAAATCAAACAAACACCACATGTCAGGTAGGAAATTATAAAAATGTAGTGATTCCATTGAATTTGTAATTTCTACTTTGCGATGTTTCAACTAGAAAAAGTTGGAGCCATTTTCTCTTGATAAACTGACTAAAATGGGATAATTATATAATTTGGCATTTTTTTAATAATTGGGTCAATTTTTGTTTCTTTCAGCAGCTAATAAAAAAATGATAATAAAATAACAAAACAGAAGCAACTACTGTGCTCTAAATTAAAATTATATTTGATATCTTGAAGAAGTTGATTCAAAATTTGTAGAAAGACCTATTGTTTTTTATTTAATATATCAACTTTTTCAAATTATTTGTAATAACCTAGTATTGATATAGAAATTTATATTATGAAGTGTTGAAGCCAAAGAAAATCTATCACTGGTCAAAAATATGTTTTGAAGCTAACAGATGACCTTCAATTGTTGGTAACAACGGTTGATTAGGTTCTGTATCCGATTGAGCATCACTGTTTCGCAGTAAGGCCTAAAGAAATGATATACATTTGAAATTCTGCAGTTCAGGACTTATTTATTCGTTAACAGCTCATATCCCATTCTTCATGATTTTTCAAAGGCAAATCTTTTTCTTCACTGCAACAAAAACACTATCGTCATCAGGGTTCACAAGATACGGATATAGTTTTTTTTTAGCTTGTTTATTTTCTGTATCCCAGTTTAAAAGAATCTCTTTGTGTGGTATGATATCTGTTGCTGGCCATCAAAATTTACTTCAAAGGGCCTTGCTTACCAAAAAAGATTTTTTTTTAATGTGGCACTATACCACTTCAATCGTTAAATATTAAATGTATTATCTTTTATCATTAAAATAATGGTCATTTGTAACAATTTCGGTGATATGATCAGAAAAGGGTGTGTTAATCTTACTTTACATTTTATGATGCTAAATTGATGCAAGACTCTTAGACGCTTTGAGGACAGCAAGGACTGTTGCTCTTAAATACTTATTTCTCCACTTTATCTGTAGCAAATCTTTTGATCCTTTATTTGGTGGATTACTGTAAAGCACTGGACTTATTATTATGATTCTCATTTGGTATTTCTTTTATTACAGACTCAAAAGATGATAAGGTTGAAAGTGATGATGAAAATAAGGATCCAAATATATCGCCTGAACATTTACGTGTCAAGAAGACTCAACAAACATCAGTGAATAATCGAAGACCAAGAGTAGCGTCTGGGCGGAAAAATCCAAGCAAAGGCTCTGTAAAGTTTTCATAAAATGCTCTATTTTGCTGTCTAAAAAATCATTTAGTTTTATCATGTAAATCTGCAATAGGCTTAATCCTTTTTCAAAGGTTTAGCCAGAACATTTCAAGTTTTCCATCACTTCTAAGTGTATCGTGAATATAATTGGACCATTTAGAGACCTGCATAAGTGTTTCAGTGCCAGGTTATTTTATAGTGCAAGACAATTATTGTAGTTGATCGAGAAAAAATACTTTTCGATAAAGAAATAGTATAACTATCACACAGAAAAGGACATACTGCATATAATTATTTATAAATTATTGGATCATGTTATTTAAAACAAAACGTTACATAGAAAAGAACATGCAAAGATTTTTTTTCTATATTGATTTGATTTTAAATATTGGTGTGGTTTGATAGGAATTTTCAAACTTGAATTGAAGTTGTACATATGAACGTCATTGCTACTTTCCATTCACACTTTAGAGCATGTAAATAAATACCTTAACATGCTGAACTTTTTTTTACACTTTTCATAGATATTGAAATGCACATTGTGAGGAAACAATCATTTATAGTTTCAATTTTAAAAATCCAATGGCAACCTGCTTGTTGAAGAGAAACACTTGACATATAAGTCTTTAGTATCTTTATAACTATATACTTTAATTTGCTTTAGCAAAAAATGTTGTCAAAAATGTTTTATTTACAATGCATTGTAGTGGTTAAAATAAAAAAATTGAATTAAAATTATTCTACGCTTTAACTATTTACATGAGATTTTCTGTGAATTCAGAAGTAAAACTTGATAACCTTTGAACACATGCATGTACTTCTGTTTTCATTAAATTATAAATATAAAGGTTTTTTTTTTGTCTTTTCATGACATATTTGGAAATTATTTTTCGAAATTTATTTTTTAAAAAGTTGATTACACTTTCCAATGTAATATCAATAAATATTCCTGATTGCCTTATACAAAACAATACCATAAAAGAAACAAATCACACTGTTTGACAAAGCTTCAATTGTGACATAAATATGTAGTCTCAAGTTTGACTTTCTTTTAAATTTTGCAACAAATGGAATGATCATTACAATATGTAGTGACAAAGATTTTGGAACATTAGATATTTTATAAAAAGCAATACCAAGTTAGTTATTCTAGAAACTTGAGTTATATCATGCTAAAACATTTTAATTTTAGGGATAAACATAAGGATTTTATTTGCAAAATGTCTACAGGTCTCCCTTCAAAATCTTATTGCAATTTCTTCATACCTGGGACAGTATGAAAAATATTCACTGCCAATATGGACCCCTAACAGCCAGAATCAAGGAGCTTTGATAATCTGGAGGTCTCTGACCATAGTAACTCAATATTTTAGTATTACATTGTCCAAACCATTTCCTCATGTCTTGGGGCCAATAAAGTTAACTAGCATGTACTTATGTGGACCCCGGCTTTCCAAGGCAGATATATTGTTTCCCCCTTTCAGTTAGGTCATTCATTTTCACCATACCTCTATTCTATCTCCTACATCTTTTACTATATACTTTCCACCAATAAAAGTAGTTTTGGCTTCAAGGCTGCCTTAATATCTCTCAAACTCAACTTGACATGAATTTTTCATATAAAACCCCCAACCAATATAAAATGTGTTTCCAGTTTTTCTTTAAAATGTCGAATCAAGTCCTACATTATTAAAGACTTCAAAAATTATCTTTGAGCGCAGATTCATACCTTTAATTGCATAATTCAAGGTATCAATCTGCTCTTAAAACTAAAAGTTAAATATCAAATTCTTTGTTTTTAGTTATTTTTAAAAATGTAAGAGTTGATTTGAAAGTCACTCTTTTACATTTTTTTTACATCTAAAATCATGGGTAGTGAGGTTTGAGTAACATCAAATTCTAGCTTAGGTAGCTTTGAAGCTAAAAATATGTACTTTCATTGGTCCAAAATGTGCTATAAAAGTAGTAAAAGAGTAAGAATGAAAGTCATATAATCTCATTAAAATGACCTATTGTTAACAATCATCTGGAAAGAAATCGCTGTGGAAACAGTTGCCAATTTGGGCCTCCAAACCACATATTTCTGCATTATGCAACCATCTTTCTAGACTATGTCACAGACCTTTTTCAAAAGATATCTGACCCTTTTAGGTGGTTTTTTTTTTGGAAAGCAGAATCACAATATTTTGGCTTTTTTTACAAAGAATAACTGAAGGATTCTTTTTTTTTTAGAAAGAGTTAAAATTCATCATGAAAGTTCTGTCCAGTATTAACCATTTTACTAGCAAGAAATATTTCCATATTATCAAGGACTTCAGCCATTGAAAGCTTATTATCATGATTTGTGTCTGCTAGACTGACAAGATTTCTGGCCTCCAAAATTGCATGGTTAGGGTTCTTAGGATCAACATAATTCTGGAAAAAAAAGTGAAATTAAACTTTATTAGATCCAAAGCCTTTTTTATATAATTATGTAATATACATAAACATCAAAGAAGCAATAAAAAATATTTGCTATTACATTCTTCAACAAGTAACAGCACCTTCTGAAGACTTTCAATAGTACACAGTCGTTTTTCTTTTGGAGTCGATATAATATAAACAAACAATTTCTTACAAGGAAGGTATGGATTGAATTATTTGGCTGGGTCAACAGACCAACAGATTTTGGTTTGTTTCTAGATGCATCTGATCAATTTATTTGATAGCCTTAACTAGCAAAAGTCTTCCATATCTTACCAAAAGTTCATCCTTAGATACCTTCCCATCTCTATTTAAATCTATAACATCACTGAATTCTTTTTTTCTTTCTTCTTGCCATTTCTCGTCTGTATTTTCCCAGTTCGATTCAACATCACCAAGTGGTAGAGAAACAAACTCTTCCATGGACACTTCTCCGTTGTGATTTATATCTGAAATAGCAGTTTAAAAAATATATAATTAATACAGCTAACAAAGACAACAGCCAAGATAAACATAAAAAAATTCCTGACTGTCCCATACGCCCCTGTTGTGAATAATCTACTGCCACACACAAAATCCACTGTCCTGTGTTATAGGCACCATAATATGTCAAACAGATCCCTTGTCAGTCTTTAGGAAAATATTTGGGCAGACTTTCAATGACAAGAAATACGGTCACGGTCTGACTAGCCAAGAGGCATGACCAGTAGGTGGATAACCTACAATACTAAATACAATAACAATTCAAATGTTCTGACCTAAATTGTCCATGATTCCATCTACCATTTGTAGCATCATCTTCTTGTTGGATTCTGGATGACGAAAGGACTGGAATTCAATCAAATCTAGCTGATTATCTTCTGGGTTATCATCTGCCTCTGACCAGCGAAATTTATTTCTCACAAGATATTCCTTTTCTGAAAAAAGAGAGTTGTTATTGTTAATGAATTTTAAACTGAGCTAAGTATTAAATTCGGTCTTTCTAAGCATAATTACAAATCATTCAATAATGATTTTAAGTTAAATATCATTCCTCTTTAAAGGATACAATTTTGGAACTCAGAATAACAATAATAATAGTAATAATGATAATATCTTTGTAAGTGACTAGCAACATGGAGGTCGGATATATTGATATACCTTCTGGTCCTAAATTCAACTTGTCATCATCTATTTTCTCACTGACTATCTCTCCTTCTTTGAGATATCCCTTTGCAATAAGATACTGCATGCGGAATTCACTCCATGCGATAAATCCTGTTCAGAAAAACAATTATGGTTAATTGATAATACTAGTTATTTTAGATATTAGCCTCCATCTTGTATGATTTAGTATCACATCTAGAATTTCTTTTAAAAAATGATACCAAAGATCATTATGTCTGGTGCAAAAAAAGTATTTGGGTTTTAATGGCCGTGTAGGGCAGACTAAAAGACCTTTTAAAACCAGAAGAAAAGAGCATAAAAGAGAGTCATCATCAGTAGCCCATCATGTTAATTCTATGAAAAATATGATACTAGTTGTATCCAAAAGTTTCTCATGGAAGAAAACTTTATTATAAATTCATGTGCAAATATGGTTTTAAAACTTTGTATAAAAATATGTAAAATTATTCTATTTTGCTAGTAATTGTGAAATTTACATCATAGAGTAAAGAAATGAACACCTTTATACCGAGAAAAAGTATCATTAGGCCATTCCAAATTGATTTGTTGGTTGATGGATAGTTATTCGCATAAGTAATTGGTTGATATCACCCCTTAAAACCAAAAATTAATATTTACCAGCCTACCATGTTTTTGCTTGTTTTAGTAGCCTATAATGGATATGAAATCAATATTTCCAAACAAAAAAATTAATTATAAATCTCGAAAAAATTGCCAGGCTGTATCCATCAACCAAGTGATCACTTTGGAATGGCCTTATGTGTAACAGACCATCATCATTAGTATCCAGTAAAGCAAAAACTTTCTCATTTTCTTCTTGAGCTTCTTCAAAATGCTCTTGCACTTTTTGGATTATCCACTCTTCCATTTCTTTAACTGAAATCTGCATATCTCCATTTGAGTCAACTCTAGTGAAATAGAGGTAGGTGTAACCCATTAAAGGCCTTGAAATCTAGAATTTGCTTTGATGCAATGTTTTTTTTAAAAAGAATAGCTGGAAACATTGTCCTAGATAATTCCCATATCAAATTGCTATCCCTTTTCAAAATGAAAATATGACTATTTGAAGCTTTAAAGAGGGCTGAAAATTGGTAGCTTTCAAAATAGCCAATTTTTCAGTGACTTTTATCACTTCAAATAGTCATATTTTCATTTTAAAAAGGGATAGGTCTGTTTCTCCCTCTTTAAGATTATAGGTAATTAAAAAAAAAAAAGATATTCACACTGGGGAAAGTAAAAATCATAAAAATATCTTGTATTGATTCCAAAAATATAGCTATGGGCTAAATTTTAAGATTGATTTTTGAAAATACATGTATATAGATGTGCATAGAAAAATACGTTTGCTTTTTGAGAAGATTTTTATGTAACCCACATTTCTCTCATGATAACTTATTTCATTGAAATCTCACCTGAAGAAAATATCTTTTAGTTTGTTTTTCATTTGATCAGTTGTCCCACTTTCAAATTCTTCATGATTACCAAAGAAAATTTCCTTTTTGTAATCTTTGTTAAGATGTCCATCCTGTTCCATTCTGACTGCATCTAAATGATCTGGGGGTTCTAAAGATTCCAATGTCAGTTTATGTTTTCCTTTACTTTTAAATTTCATCTTCTCATTTTGCTCATCTTCTTCTACTTCATCCTCATCATCTTCATCATTCCCATCACCAGCCCCACCTTCTATATTTTTTTCAATTGGTTCTTTACTTTTTGGATTTTTAATAGGATCTGCAGCCCCATCCTTCCTTTCTTTGTATTCATTCTCAATTTGGTTCTTTAATCCATTGTCAATCACATGGCCATGGTATTTTGGTACTTGATGACCATACTCTTCTTGAACTAACTCAACTTGCTTTTCTGATAAAGCTCCTTGTTTTTTTGTGACCTCAGGCCCTTGCAAAAGGATTCCGTCGAGTTCTTTTTTCTTTTCCTCACTATTTGTATCTATTGCCTTTGGCAATTTGTCCACTGGTTTTGAACATGTACTCAAAAGGAGAGTACATAATATGAATGTTGTAATCATAAGTATTAAACTCCTCATTTCGATATCAAGGACTGTCACAAGATTTGGCTGCTCATGTCCGATTCATATTGGATGACTGATTTGATAGCTCCTAAAAAATGTTTCAAAATGATAATTAACATTCTGTTAAAAGAGGGGGGGAGAGGGGTTCCTTGGGAATTGGGATTTGGCCTTTTTAATTGTTTGGGACTTGGGATTTTCAGATTTAATTTCTTGGGA
>JAVSBT010371516.1:0-11108 GCA_033118115.1 Pharyngocirrus eroticus
GTAAAAAACCATTTTTTAATTTTAAAATTACCCCCCCCCCCCCCCACCCCTAAAAAAATAATAATAATAAAAACACCTAAAAACAACAACAATAACTGTAGGCTAAGTATGTTTGTTTTTTGACTAATGAAGTATTTTGTGAGTGCTGAATAACTTATCATGGCAGGTTCTTTGCATATGATTCAGCAAAATATATTGTTGATTTTTACACTTTACTTTTAATTTCTATTGGGCTTTGATTAGTTGTCAGTGACTTTATTGTAAAGCAATGTGTAAAGTAATTACATGTTAGAGAGTTGTATACAAACAAACAAACAAACACTATCTATCGGATGGAAATGACATAGATGTAAACAAAGTTACTACACAGGTTAATTCAAAATGTATAGAATCATTGGCTGAATGCGAACTTGAATTTCTTAAAAAATAATCTGTTTTGATCAATGTAAGTGTTAATGACATATTTCCAGGAATCCTGGAAATTTAAGAGACTGTCATTCTCATCCTCCCTCCTTTCCTAGTAAAAACATCAAACATGTGGGGAGTATGGTCAGATACGTTGCATTACTTTGAAGTAATGCTGGGTTGAGTAAGAACTCCCATTTATCATGTTGTCTGCTTCCTTGTGTGAAGGTTTGTTGAATAAACATTTACTGGAGGTGTAGTGTTTCACATGCCAGGAATCATGTGAAGTGTTAGGTTTTCGGGTCAATTCTAGGAACCTTTTCCCTGAAGGATTTCTTTTATGTGATTTTTTTTCTTTCTTGACACCAATCCTTTGTGGGAATTCCTGAATCATTATTTTTTTCCTATTGACATTATTTTGTTTTAGATTTTATTGATATCATTTTTATGATGAAAACGTCTGGATAGACATAGTAAAATATGAATATATTATTTACATCCAGTCATTCAAACTTCCCAAACTAAGTCATTCCTTACTACTGTAGCTTGCCATTGGATCTTAAAAATTATAGTGACAAAAAGAAGACAACACCGGAAATGTATTCAACAAATGGTGTGTGCCTGTTTTGTTTTTTTCTTTTTCTTCACATGTGGTATAAGCATCTTCTTATATCATTATTGTTTTGAGGTCTAAGTTGAGCCCATCAAGATTCCACACTGTTGACATACTTGACCTCAATACGACAAAGTGTTTGAACTTTTGGAAGATCTTTGAACAAAGCTTGAAATGGAAGTGAAAAAAACCTCCTAAAACGAACAACAAAAAACCAAATTTTGATGAATGTTTTACACATGTTTAGTTTTAGGATATTTAATTTGAATGTTTTGTCCCTTTGTTTTTTAAGTCCTAAGCAGATTTAAAGGAGAAGCCATGTAATCTTTATGTGGGCTTATTTATGGATAATTTATCTTCTTTCGAGCATGTAAGAAATATTTGTGAGGGCTTAATTGAAATCCATATGAGAAACTAATATGCTGAGGAAAGTTTGAATATCTGACCTTTATGCCCTCTGAGATGTTATGGTTAATCCGTTATAACGTTATAACGGCTTATCTGGGATATTTGTTTTATTTAAAGTCTTCCTAGAAATGCATGAATGAGTAACCAATCCATCCTTCTAGTCATTTGACCTTTAACCTCCTGCATATATTGTTACTTTGTGGTTTCTTCAGTAACTGCCAATCATTGACTAGTTAAAAAATGAAACAGGAAAATTCAGAGTGAATTGTGATATATCGCAAACAGAGAACTTTAAGAAATATTTATTTATTTGAGTTCATGTATGTCAGTGCAGGTTTGAAAATATTATGGCAGATCTTCAGTCATGTTAGTTTACTTTCTTCTTTAGGGTTTCAGGTGCTCATTTCCACGTTGATCCTTGCCAACTCTAAGAACTTATGTCATTGTTTTCTGTTGGATTTGTCACTCAATAGGAACTCTTTCAATCATCTTCAATTTTGTAATATTATACATGAGTCTTAGTAGCACTATTATAAACAAGAGAAATATGCCAAAAGTGTTTGTAAAAGCAGATTTTGTTGTTATAAGTAATACACTGGCCAGACTGATCAAACATGATATCAATCCAGGGTTCTCTTAATTAACTAGTAAGATTTCCTGGAAGGAGAAGTCAAGTGAGATCAAATAAATCCAGAACATTGCTAAGTGAACAAAAAGTTAACCTTTGGAGTATTTTGGAATTTCTTAAGAACCTCAGATATTGAATTATGTAACAGTGACACTTTTAATTGGCCTTGGGTCAAATATGTGTTTGTTCTATGAATTTTTTTTAATGATTTTAACAAAATTAACTGTTACTCCATGTCCTGTTAGTAGAAACTTTGACGGAAGTTCCTTTTCAAAAATATTTGCATCCATCTTCCACTAGATGTCAGTGCATCTGTTCTATCGCAATCTGCTTGTGGTGCTGTTTTCATTGCTAGCTACACAGTTGAATGTATGATTAGTAGAAAGGTTTAGTTTGTGTGAACATTAGAAAGTTATGCAATAGTTTTTTATTACACCATTTCATTGAATTAATTTCATTAGCAGTGTAATTGATTTGCGAGAGGTATCGAATTCTTGGGCTATTTGTATAAGTTTGCATACTATATCTGCCTCAGGACAGTTTTAAAAATGCAGGTATGCTTTGTCAGGTTTCATATATGGTGTTGTTTCACACATCGATAAGAAAATAAATCTTGCATTTCAAGAAAGGATTATATTTTAGTGGCCTGTCTATAGCTATGAGCACAGGTTTTTAAATGCATACTGGAATTACCAGCATCAAAAGCTATAAATTCTTTATTCTATACTGATGGTGATATTATTTTTGGCTAAGCCTTGGAATATAATGCATTCCACGATACTCTGCTGTTATGCTTCCAGTGTGAATGCTAGCGGGTGTAGCCTTTACTTTTATTTCTTCCTCAACTTTGAACTTTTTGCAGAAATCTGTGAATTTGATATATTTGTAGTTAATGATATATGGTGCTGATGTCGGTTTATGCCATTGAATAGGGAAATATTTTGCCATGAAAGAAATCATTGTTATGTATATGATTCCATGACTGATGATACACATATACAAACTAATCATTTGATGTATTCATTCTATATCGTCAAGGATTACTTTGATCAAAGTCAGGGGTTGTCAATTCTTTTCCCAAATAACAAAGTACTAGCTAAGTACCATGATAAATGACATCTTTACATTGAATTGAAAACTTTCTGCATACATTCCCCTGAGCTCATCAATCAATTATCCCTTTTAGAAGATGCTATCCAGACTTTTTTTTCCTAAATGATGAAGCACATAGGTGATTAGCAGCCTTGTTGCATTCAATGTTTGAATTCTATACCCTTTCTGAAATTGAAAGCAGTTTGTTTTGAATTTTATCTGATGTGTTATTCATGTATTCATCAGACGACAGGCAGATATTTTGTTGGAAAAAATGATTTGTTGCATTTTAAAAGTCTTTTGTTAGAAAATTAAACTGTTTTGATGAGGTTATTTTGCATAAAATGTGCATGAACATTACACCTTTCTTTACAATTTACTCAGTTTGTGGCCCACGAACACCCAGACAACTTATCTTTTAATGGGGCATTAACTTTCAAAAAAACTGTTTTCCAATTTCATGAATTGTTAATCAACTTTAATTTACCTACCACTTAACTAGATCTCGAGCTACAAAGGACTGTCAAATCCTAAATGTTATTTTAGTTCATCATAGGTTATTTTTCCAGATTTCTCAGGTGTGGGTTTTTTGATTACTATAACCAAATAATTTACTAAAAACCAGTATTTATACTGACAAACTCTACTGCATTATTAATCTTCTCCTTTGTAAAAATATTCTGAAAAAGAATAGAGAAATTATGAAAAAAATATTGCTTCTATTTGGCACTTGTTTGGCAGGTGCCTGGTTGGACCCAGGCTGTAGTAATTGACTACTTAGCACTGGTATGACCACATAATTATCAATTTTATTGCTTTCTTTGAAAGCAGTTACCTTCACTCATTTCAATGGTCTTGTGTCTAGCCTTGGAATATTGTCGAAATCAATTATGATGAATGCTATATAATTTTGTCATTAACTATGACTTAAATACTATAAGTCAGTTAACAGCTTAAAAAACATCTCAAATGGAAATGTTAATTTGGTGCCGTCAATATAGATCAACACAAATACAATAAATTAAAAACCTATGAATGTGCTTTGTCAAAAAAAATATTCAAAAGTTCCTGTCTCATTTAGAATGGTTTAGGATGATAATGTGGCTTCATTTTAAGAGTACTTGACTTCAGGAAATCGTACGTATTAAAATCACCCAAAAGCATTACATGATCTCTCCTGAAAGAACCATGGAAAACTATTAGTTTTATACCCTAACTTTGTACATGCACATGTTGGAATGGTCCTATTTTAAGCTCTTGTTTCTCAAAGGGAAAGTCATAAGCCCCTGAAATTAGAATCATAAAAAAGGGCTTAGGAAAGAACTGTAAAGATAATTGCCTTGATAATTATAAAGAGAAGCTCACATCTGCTTTGGTATCAAGGAAGTACAAAGTATAATCATGACAATTTCATTCTGTTTTTACATCAGGTAAATAAATATTAGTATCTCTGATTTCACATCTGCTGAACGATCTAAGCATTCATTAACTCCTGGGTGAAAGGTTCATATCTTGTTGGAAAAAATGTGTTAATAAAGGTTCACTGGTCAAAGGCTATTTTATAAATAATTGATTAATTTGCAACTTTTTTTGTTAGAAATGATTTTGTACATTTGGAAGCATGTTCTTAGATGTAGGGGTTATTTGTGATTATCAATTCATGCATGTATGTATGTATTGAACTATTGATTTGACATATTAATGACAGTTAAACAGGTATTATTTCTTGGCAAATCCAGAAAGATAAATCTATTGGTTACTATGTTATTGCATGAACTGTGGCTTGCAGATTTATCATGTGAGGATTTTAAACATGTTTCATCAAACTCCAATTTTTGATTTAGGCAAAATCTTGTTTAGACTCTTTTATACTTGTAAATTGTCATAAGGTCCTGTAGGTTTTTATTTTTATATTTCACTCCACATTAACAAACAGGTTTCCCTGTCCCATATTCATATTTCTTAATCTAACAGTAACACTGAATATTGCAATGGGAATCATTAGATCAACATGTGTTGACAACAGTGTCACACAGTCTGTATTTTAGTATGCTTCAAATAGTATTTCTTCCAATATCATATTTAATCAAGTGCATTGAAGTTCTTTGTACATTGTATCTACAGCTCAAGTACATTGTATGTTTGTGTGACGAGGTGTAAACCTTATGGCTTTGTGACCAGTGATGTTCTTCTCATTGGTTCTTCCTTTAAAGACATCAGCTGCTGCTGCAGTTCTAGGAGCATTGTCAGTTTTTGCATGGCAAGATGGCTGCATAGATGACATGTGACAATGTGGAAAAGATTGAATAGAATTTGATCATAATTCATTAGTTTGATTTATGGTTGGAATAATATGACAGCTTATGTACCATATGTCATTAGTCCCATGCAGTTGGCAGAAAAAAATCCAACTGAAAAGCAAGTGATGATTGTTCTTCCTTTTATAATAATAATAATAATAATAATAATAATAAATGTCATTTTTATAGCGCCATTTTACGGATTATAAATAAAAATAAGGCCCTGTTTAGGCTGTACATTACTCTAGAAATGGGGATATCAGATTCTTATTTGCACTTTGCATGTTTATGTTTTGGATGACGAATAAGAAAAAAAACACCCAATTAATCTAGTCTTATGCATATTTCCAATTAATCTAGTTATGTTAGCTGCAAGGAGAAAATGTTGGCACTAGTAGTATTAGTAACCAAACTTTTGATGATGAAAGAAAATTGTTCATGCAGAATGTGACCATAAATTTCAGATAGTTACTCGTATGTGTACATTCACTGACTTTTCTCATAAAAAAATGTCCATCCATGATATCAAAAGCTTTTCTGCTTAGTAAATCATTAGAAATGAAATCTACCCTTGACAGCAACTAGAACAAAAGCATGAGCAGCAGGAATCCACCCACATTTCAGGTGAAATCAACTCCCTTTGAACTGGAATAATTATATGAGAAAGCCAAAGTTTGAGTCAGACCATACTTGTGTGTACATGTTTCTTCTAAATGTGAAAGTTTTGAGTTTGGTATTGTGTCGCAACAGTGAGGTAATTAACGCCAGTAACAAAGAATGATCAGAAAAAAGGGGCTATCAAGCTGATTTTTGATTGTTGTGTAATTTAAGGTATTTAGTGTCAAAACAATTTATCTAGTTCATACCACCCTCTGATAAAACATTTGGGCATATTTTGTTTCACTCCTTGCCAATTACTGAAATTGCTTTACTTGCAAGTGGTTTGAGAACAGAATTTACCTCAAGGGGAAAAGATGGTTTTCTTTTGTTTTCGGTGTAAAAGTTGATTTTGTGAATCTTTGTCCATCACCCCCTCAAGGTTATCTCCATTCAATTTCCAGATGAAAAAAAAATGTAATATTTTGTAACAGTTTTTAGAAGTAGGCGAAAAGACTGTAGGACATCCTATCAAATGATGAGAGCATTGGAAAGTTTATACAGAATTGATGGATCACTAGTATAGACAGACAGACAGAAGTTTCTAACTATTGAGATGGATATATACTTATTTTCTCAGCTGAAAAAGGACAAAAAAAAAGAAATCAAACTTAAACATTCACAGAATTTGGATATATTTAAAAAAGTTCTCAAAACAATAAGTAGGTTTATTTGGGTTAGTACATTGGCTAGCATACATTTTTTTCACTTCTAGTATCAACTGCGGTTTGGCGTTCTCACCCTTCTCACCTACAAGATTAGTTTTTTCAACCAGTTGCACTTGCATACAAACCACCAGCTTGTGTAATCAGGCAAAGACTGAACTACATACAAAAGGCAACACAGAACAAATTCATCAAATAAAGAGAAACACTACATTAAATTTGTTCCCAGACAGTGTTAATATGTTTTGAAAGAAAAAATGAAAGAAAGAAAGAAAGGCTTCTTTATCAAACCAAAGAATATCCCTTGAGCCATTCAGTTGTGATATTTTTTTTTTTTCAATGTGAATGCATCATATTTACAGTTAATCAAACCTAAAAAAAAGTTCTCTCAAACCAAATATACAGTAATCTACCACAGACATACAGTGAATGTTTAGTTCAAGCCAATGGTATAAAAAACGATAAAAGGACATTCAAAATGATACAGGCAGTTTGGACATATACATTTATATAGGTTTTCGTACTGTTGATTGACTTTAAGTGGCAAGTATTTTGACAGATATTTGTTGGTTGATTTTTATCTTTTAGATATGCAATATTCTTTGATGTAGTTGTAAAGAAACGATAATTATCTTTTGATGTAGAGTTTTGCAATATCATTTTATTTGCTGACAGTCCACACAAGGTTTTGAATCAAGTATTGATTGATCAATTCATAAATTGATAATATTTCAATGCTAACTTTCCGTCAAAACTTTTCTGAACTGGAGTGAACTTGAGAGCCCCAATTGCCAATGAATGAATGCTTGCCAGTGTGTGGCAATGGTAGAGAGAGAACAGTTGATAGCTTTGAATTTTCCAAGTCAGGTGGAAACAATATAAAATGCTGGAATCAATGGAAGAGACAACAAGCTCAAAATGAAACAATCATATGCTTTCAGTTAAAAAATCATTTTTACATATGATATCAGGGTGCACATGCCTTGAAGGGATTTTTTTGGGGAAATAACAATGGGAAATAGTGATACCAACATCAAGGGTTGACCAGGATTACTCACGAAGTGTAAATCAAACAAAAAAAGTGTGAATTTGTGAAAGTGAGCATTTTTGTAATCAGAAACTAGTGACATGTTGGATTTACAGTAATTTGAGCAGTTCATTATTCAGATTGACAAGTTGTTCACTTTCTGAGTTAATTGAATGTCGGCTCATTTGCATACTCAATGCCATGAAATCAGCTGGGGGTAAAGAGTCTGCTTGCTGTATTTACGTTGTGGATGTTAGTAGGATTAACAGAAACTATGGGTGTCTGTTTGAAGATTAAGTTAAACTTTCCAAATGGACTGTAGTGGTAATGGATAAGGAAGTATCCTTGGTAACCTGGAATAATGGCAGATTGTTAAGAGATTCTCTGTGGATTTTATGTTTTTTCCTATCTCTACTGTTGAACTAGGGGTTGGGACAGAAAGCTCTGGATTGTAATTTTGTGTGTGAAAGCTAATACAACCTCTGATAGTGAGAGTACAAGTTCATGTATTTTTAATGAAAAACTCAAGCTTACATACTGTGAGCTGTGTAGGAAACTTTACCTTGACTTTCCTTATCATTTTGGAATTTATGGCTCAGCTGTTTTGGAAAACATTATGGAAAGTTACATATTAAAAGTGACACCATTAGTTGGAGTGGATGACATTAGGAACAGTTGGAACTGTCATTTATCGCCATGATAGACCCCATTATATTATGTGGTTTATTTTATAACAGTTTCTTGGGTTTGGGATTGTTATTCTGTTTTTAAAAGTATGTAAATGAAGCAAAGGATAAACAGTTGTGAAAAGTGATTTTTTTTGTTGGTGGTTTTTGCAATAGTTTTGAATTGTGAAAATTTGGAAATAGCATCATATATATGATTACAAATAGAATGGAAAGAATGAAGATTAGAAAGTGGACGTTTGAAGACATGGCAGGTATGTAACAACATAAAAGAAAGTTTGGATAAATAATATACTTCTGGAACTTGGAAGATTAAGATTGGAATATACTTTGCATCGTAAAGATATGCTTATTGTTCCATTTGGCTTTTACAGGGAGATATTTAGATTGGTTAGTAGTATAGATGAAGGGGTCATTGTCGTTTAATTTTTTACCATTGTAAGTAGCTTACATTAGACGCTTTGCTAGTGTATGCCATGTAAAACCCAGTATATATATATATTGGTGACATGGTGTAGCCCAAAGATAATAATAATAATAATAAAGCTTTATTGTCCCTCTAGGGGGAAATTTTCCTTTTGGAATACAGGCTTGTCAGCTTCCAAGAATATGGAGACTACACACGGCTGTCGTAAAATTCAATGCATTTTGTATATTTTCTTGGTCAAATGGTCAAAAATGCAATGACAATGACAATGACCCCTGCAGCAATAGTATATTCTAGGCTAGAAATCCTTTGAAGTGGTGTTGTATAGGGTACAGGGGATATTTTTTTAATCTCCCATGAAGATATCCAGACCTACCATTATCTGTTATTGCAGTTTATTGTAGGTTGAAGATTATATAGTCTTAGCATAAGATGAAAATCTTTCTTGTAAACTTGTTTTGCAAATATTTTGTATCTGCCTACTATAAGTGATTACTAACTAAACATAGCAAGGCAACATTTGGTTCTCATGCTGTTAGAAAAATGGGTAAAAAAGTTTTTGTAATCTATCCGCATTTACCAACTGTTGCCAATTTATCATATTTCAGTGGAAAAGTAAGAATTTGATAAAAAACATAGACAGCCTATGGTTGGATATTAGTAAATTGTACACAAACATGTACATATGGATGTCATAAGAATGAAATATATTGAACCACACCCTGTTATAATAGACCATCAATTAAAAGATTTAAAAAAAAGAAGAGAAAATCAATCAACAAGCACAAGATTGGAATAGAAAGATACTGAATAGACATGTTTGTCTATAGATTAATGATTTAGAGTAAATGTAAAGAATTAGACATAGAGTGCTTATAGGATTGAGTGGCTGTTGAGAGCAAAATTATTTGATTATGACATGTATGCTGTCTCTTTTATTGATACTGCATGTACTTTTTGTTGTGCTTACAGTCATATAGTGACAGAGTATGTTTTAAAACATCTTCTTGTTTTCTGAAGTGTTTCAAAAAACATTGAAAAAGAAGGAGTGTTTACTTTCAATTGGACCATTTTTATTTGAAAAAGAATATAGAGTGCAAGAATACCTTTAAAGACGCCCCTTGATATTGATAAGATCGTTTTTACAATAGGGATTTGAATAATATATATATATATCATCTGGAGACTGAGATGCTAATCTTAAGATTTATGTGTTGAGTGAATATACTTGTAAATGTAATTATGAAGTAGTGTAAGAGTTGATAAGATGTCAGTCAAGCTATGTGTTAATCTGGTCTGCTGGATTAAAATCTATTTAAAAAAAATACTTCTTGTTTGGCCCATGTTGTTTTCAAGTGTTTTGAATTGTAGATGTAATTTTGTGGCTCTGTTGGGGGAAATTCATTAGCAAGATATTTGAATAATTCCATTCGTTGTAGTTTGTTTTCACAATTGTTCCCATTCTTCTTGTTTTTGTTGGCTACTTGTTGAGGAGATTCTTGTGAATATATGCATGTAATTGGCTATGTAGGGAGCAAGTTGGAATGTTATTTATTTTATCGTAGAAAATAAACAGCAACAAAAATGTCATTATGGGAGGTGGACCGAGTCTTTTGATTTAAAACTTGTCAATCTTTCTTCATAATAAACAATCATTAACCAACAGGTGTAAATTATGTGTAACACAGCAAAACGTGTTGTCACCATTGAAATGGATGAACTCATTTCAACTCTTTCTTTCTTTTTGTGTAATTATGTTCATCAAAGGGTAAATATGAGGGTTTTTTATGATCGTAATTTTGTACTGTTGTATGCCTTTTACAGATGGTCCTGCAATTGTTTCCCCATCAAGTCATGATCAGCCTTAGGACAGGTGGTAATTTTGGATCACATTTATAAAGATATACATAATTTAGTGCTAGCCATATGTGGACTTGACTGGTTAGAAAGTGGAGAGGGCCTGGTATGGTTATTTTTGCGATATGTATGCAAGGGTTTAGTTTGGGATGTCGGCTTCACAATTGAGACTGTTTTCTTGGACGTTGTTGTATGTTCAGTATTCTTTGTCATTGGAAGAGAAATGTAGAAATGCAAGGTTACTAAGTTATTTCTGTTGACTATTTTATATGCAGTTCTTGTGCCATTTGTAAGTTAGAAATAGCTATATACATGTATATCTATTCATAGGTTCAGTCTTAGG
>JAVSBT010371627.1:0-11105 GCA_033118115.1 Pharyngocirrus eroticus
GATGATGATGATGATGATGATGATGATGATGATGATGATGATGATGATGATGATGATGATGATGATGATGATGAATAGGGTGATTATGATGATGATGATGATGATAATGATCTTTCACATTTATATTTTTATAGTATTTCTTACCACTACAACCACTGCACGGTCCATTTCGTAATTGTGTTTGTCCTATAACACTAAGAAAAATAAAAATGAAAAAGATGTATCGTTCCGTGGTTCAACTGACTAATGTATACACCAGAACTGGACTCCGTTTGGCTCTCATATACAACTTTTGGGGAAAGCAATAAAAAAAGCAGCTCAGGCTAAACAAGTATATATAATGTATAATGTGCATTCATGAACTATTGTATGCGGTCACGGGTCACAGTTATGACATTAACCTGACAAACCTGATACCAACAAGGGATAATTATTTTGATGTGGTATTCATACTTCTAATCTTTATGTTACTACTCTTGTCATCCAAAATGTATGTATTCTATGAGCAGATACTTTTTTTTATCACTGATCTATAAGGGGTTGTCAAAAATATACTGACATAGGTAACTGTCTCCCTTAAAATATTTCCTCTATGTATACCTTGATAGAAGTCACACATAATGATGTTTTTCTATCCTCTCTTGGGGTTGTACAGTACAATATTTATATTGAAACTCAAACCATTTTACAAAATATTGTCTTGTCCGATATGCCAATATCCCTACTTCTACGATAGGATACAGATAGGGTGTATTAAATACCCTTCTTGATATTTTATAATTATGCAGAATGCTGTCATTTTTGACATGGAGCCTTTTTTGTTATCACATTCGAATGACATTTCTTGAGAAGCTGTGAACAAATATTTCACATGTAACTGCCTAGTTATGAACCTGAGACATATAACATGACAAACTAGTCCGTCTGCAAACTGAGCGTGCCTTAACTTAATATCTTATGTTATGGCATACAGTTTGCTGTACATAAATGCTTCACTCTTTCATATACCATGAAAACAATCTTGTATTTTAATACCAACTTTCATTGTTGATTTAAGTTAATGGCTGAAAAACAGAGCATGCACTCCCATAATTGATACCTCTGCCCCATTTAACAAACATTCGCAAAATAAATCTGACTCTCATGACCTATGAAACAGAAGAAGTGTTTAAAAAACTAAATACCCTATGAGCTAAACTCAATTTCCCAACACAGCTTGGCAATAGTCCAATACCTAAAGCCTAAACACAAAGTCCTCAAAAAGTTAATCTGTTATTTTTTCTAAAGATGATCACAGCCTTTTGTGAACCTGCCTAAAATTAACATTTCTCTAGACTCAAAGAAGAGATTGGCTGTAGTTAAAAATACATTTCGTATCAATTTAATCCCTTTGTTAAACCTTCATGGAGTAGAATGACTGTTTTACTTTGTTTCAGACACAATTTTAAACATGTCATTTGATTAAATCAATTGAAATTGACATTCACAAACAGCCTGAACATACTGAAGATAATTCAAATTAAAAACACATCTTAACATATTTAACTATTGGTAGACATACATGCACACACAAAGCTATAATTTATACGATAAAAAGACACATAAGTGATTTTAATCTTATTCCAAACCAATTTTCAACTTAAAATGATTCTATCTAATTCTAAATGACCATAAGTTGTCGTTTCCTTCTCGCCATTTATCAAATTTCTTAAGATGTAAACTTTATCATCAGAAAACTGCAAACAATTTTTTTGAATATTTGGTTTAGTTAAATTCAAAGAAAAGAATCAAAGTTAGATAACAACAAGGAATAACCGAAACTGGGTCCAAAACATTCCCCAAGTTTTTTGAGTAGTCTAAACGAAAAGATATTTTTTTCTTTTTTTCATCTGAATCTTAAGAAAAAATGTCTTCGTCCATTAAGTTGAAGATGTCACCCAGTTATTCTAAGTCAAAAGACTTGAAAAACTAGTAAATCAGCTCGAAAAAGATGATGAAAATATTCTTAAAACGTTAAATCTAAAGAAAGTCCATTCGATTAATCAGAACCAACATTTCTAAGTTTTACAAAATTAATAAGTCCTAGAAAGTCTCACCTTTAGATCAATAGTGTATTCCCCACCAAGCTTCTGTGAGTGCTTTCCAAATAATGATAAAAACTAGTCACTCTTCTTTTTTTTGTAACAGGCTGCTCTTTGATAGTTTGAATAAGACACTGTTCACAATGTGCAAAGAAGGTTAACGTGTCTCTACAAAAAATAAAATATTTAATAGCTTTATATTTATTATATAAAAGATTCTAAAAGTTAAACACTCACATATAATTTGTGCAGCGAAAGGACAAAGGGAATCAGGGAGGGATGAAAATAAGAAAACAAAGCCTTTCAGATAAGATTGCAGTGGGTTGTTCGTTAGTACATACATCTTCATTATGTGTCATAGAAACAAAGATGCATGGACACTTTATGTCAACTTTCATAAATTAAATTTAGAATTCTTTTGAATCAAAAGTGAAACTACGCAATACCCAATCCTAAAAAAAAAAATGCCAAAAGTCCTTTTCATCTCCAGTTTGAATCGTGATGTGTTGGAATTATTTTTAGAACATCATTAATACCCCCCTCCCCCCCCCCTCCCCCCCCCCAGCAATACAAAAGAAACCAGGGAGGCATGGAAGAGCCAAATGCAAAACAAAGCAGCATTCTATCACTTTTAAGAAACTGCAAAACGAATAGGCTCCTGTACTATGGAACCAGGAAGATCCTTACCAAAGCACATTAAAACATAAAATGTTTTACTTCAAACTTAAATGAAATCAAATGAAAAACAACCACGTTCTTCAACATTGTTTGAACTGGAAACTGTGTTTGATTGAACTTATTTATTTCTGAGTGTTCCCTTGAAAGATAAAAAAACCTTGGCACTCACTTATCACTGTACACTAATGATATTATATCACATTTAAAAGCCTAGACATATTTTTATATCATTTTACTGTCCTCATGTATCATAAATCATAAGAAAATTCTTTCAAATACAGAGCATTTTTTTTTTCAAAGTATTTTATTTTTTTTTAAATTAGGCTTTTAGAATTATTGCTGAGTTTTAAAGTGTCTGCACCTGATTACAAAAGAAGAAGAATTACTTTCTACATTTGGTGTAAACTATACATCAGATATTAGTCTGTGTATGTGAATCGAACTAGTTCACTATGTAATACAAAAAAACAGCCCGACCGTATTGATTCATAATGTGATTCCCGTCAGTAAGAAAAAAACAACTAAGGATTCAGAAAAACTAATGAAAACACACTCTGTTTAATTAATACTAAGATACTACTGTAAAAAATGTCCCTACAGATATATCACATAAGACACAGTTCCCAATTTGCAAGAACTGACAATTTGATCTTAAAGGATAGGTACTAACACAGAATTATGATTTCGCACACAATTTTAAAATCTTACAATCCCTAAATCCTGTGAACCAGCAATGTAGTTATTTACTTTGAAATGTTAGACACTGGCATAGAATGTGTTCACCAAAAGAACAAAACGAATCAGGGAGGGATGAAAATAAGAAACAAAAGCTGGCAGATAAAACTGCAGTGGGTTGTTCATGTATACATACATGTTTTCTTGATATTTCATAGAAAACAAAGGATGCATGAAGACCTTATGTCAACGTTCATAAATCATGTTTAGATATCATTTACATCTAAAGTTACACTTTACTACGCATTTCCATAGTATAGAGAGTTCTTTTCAAACTCAAATTTGAATCGTGATGTTTTAAAGTTATTTTTAAAACATAAAAATGCACTAAGATACCCCATCATCACACTCCTTGCAAAAACTGTACAAAAGGAGATCAGAAAGGCCTGGAAAATCAGATGCTAACCAAGCACCATTCTATGCATTTCAAGAAATGACACCACGACCAAGCATGTGTAAAAGGGAAACAGTAAGATTGTAACCAAAGTACATTAAACCAATGATATACTATTCATAATTCTATTTGCATCACCCATATGTTTGTTGATAAAATATTAAAAAATCCATCCAATCACTTACTAAATTTTAAAGATTTTTTTTTTTTTTTATAATGTCGTTAAGGCTTTTGTTATTTAATGGCAGAGTCAGTCTTGATTTTCAGAGATATTTAAACCTCATTCTGCGACCCAGAGTGGCCTGCTAATTTTGAAAACAATCAGCATTTTGAAAGACTGCAAGCCAACATTTAGACACATCAAAGCTATTGACTATATTAGTATCAACTATGTTAGTGATTCACTTCGGGATATAGCCATTTGACTTCATTAAATACTGGCACCACCCAGGTGGCGCAGAAGCTTCACTTTCGCCACATAACCATAACAAGGATTCAGCACAGAAACCTGATGCCTTAAGAAGTACAATGAAGGCATTGTGGTAATGTTCCAAAGTAAATCATTGATAGTATTAGCTAGCTAAAAGCCATTATATTTGTTTTCCAAAGAAGATAAACTTAATATCAAAATCAAATCTAATTGGAGCTAAGATTGCTGTTACCTTTTGTGAACAAATCTGATGTAAGATCAGTTTTAATCATTAGAAAGAGTTTCTTTCTTTTTATATAAACTGAATATTAGTATACTTTAGTTTTCTCATTTATCAAACCCACATTGGCAAATCTAGGAAATTTTGGCCCTACATTCATAAAATCGTCTTTGTATTTCTTTCTTTTGTATTGACATCATAAGTTAACTACGCACTGACCTGATTTTAAAAGAAATGGGTCATTATGAATGGCCTTTTAGAACTGCATTTTGAGTCAAATTCAAAATCAAAACTAAAAAAAAACTCTTACGTCATTACCTTTCAAAGGAAATCAAGGAGGCATGGAAATGCTTTACAAAGCTTAAAGTTAGACATAAAATGTTCAAAATCCAAACTTGTTTAATGGATAAAGTCCACGTTTATGTCTAGTGCCATGACAATTAACATTATTCCTTTATATGTTAAAAGTAACGAAATAAGCTATATATGTGTATTACAATCTAAAACGACCCTCAGCATATCATTTTCCACCTATTTACATAAAAGACACTATTCACATTTATCAAAACACCAAGAACATCTAAATTATACCAGCACCTCACTATTCCAAGAACACACGAGTATGACCTTTGTGCCTTTGCAAAAAATCTTAAAAAGTTTTTCTACCTTATAAAAATGGACAACGTAGCAACATTAAATACTAAAAGTAACTGAACAATTGATTTTCAAGATGTTGTTTGATAAACGATAAAAGCAATCTTATCTTCTCCTGGAATTCCGAAATATACATTTTGAAGGAAGAACATTCAACATAAGCAACCTCTTTGGATATTCCATAGAAGCAAAAATATAAATTCCATAGAAGCAAAGATATATAAAAATGTATATTATTTTACATCTAAAAATCTTTTGCAGAAAAAAATGATATAGTATTAGCATATAATTTTTAGTTTTGACTCCTTTTAAACCTTCTGTATTTTGATGAACGTATGAATGATCACATGAACATTATATGAACCTCACGAGATGTCTCTATGGTAATAATATTTCTCCTACCATCTGCATTTGCAACCTTTTTACAGTTAGCAAAAATGTCATTTAATGTAGAATTAGCTATATTTCATCCTGCAGGGCTAAACAAATATTGCATATTTCCTAAAAAAAAATATTTTAAGACTCTAAGATCTCGATAATTCTGAATAATCATAGAGCTTAATTTCGAGTGAAATAACTAAGAAACATTTCTATGAAGCACAACTACCATAGCTTTGATAAAGAAATAAATCTTTGTTGGCTTGAAGTCAACATCATAAAGATAGAATCAGATTCAATCAGGAAAACAAATCCCAATCAAAATGTTCTTATATTGTTTAGACTATTTACCTCTATGATGAAATAACAAATGTAGACAACATATCCTACGATCTTCTACAGGTATAATTAAACTTAATATATTTGTTTTCATAAAAAAAAACTGTTTAAAAAACAATGTATGTACAAATCACATCTAAGTTTATATAATGCTAGCATCAGCTAGATTTGTATGACTTTAATTCTAAAAAGTGTGCAAACTCAAAAAAGACAAAAAATGTTGTTGATAAAAATGTTTACTCACCTCAATTATACAGAATGTAAACAATGTGTCTTGTTGCTTCTTGTAATATCGGGATGAAGTGTTTGCTCAGAGGTTTTCTTTCCTAATGAAGCTAGCAGCGTTACACTCTCTATGTATCTATTTAAAGCTAGATTTTTATAGTTTTTTTCAAGGGCCAGATCAGAAATATGCACTCATCCTTGAAGCCCTGTATCAACAGGCCTAACTAGCTAGAATCAGAACACTTCGCATTTCGCTATTGCTTCAACCTTAAATAAAAAAAGCGTAGTGTAATTGCTTTTTAGTTAACAACGCAAAACCAAAAAAAAAAGTGATGTTTAGGGTTGTTAACGCTGTATCAGGTGGTGCCAATGTATCACTGGTTTGTTGCTTTTATTTTAACAAAAATAAAGGGATAGTTTGGTATAAAACATAGTTATATAATACATATACAGCATTAACATGACCTTTTTTCAGTTATTTGGATATCTATTACCCACTCTAATGTGTTTAAGTAATAACTGTTCACTTTGTTTACTATAGGTATTGTTCTTAGCAAAAGTTGGTCTAAGCCTCCCATAAAAGTCAGAAAGTGTATCATTGTAAAGAATGACAAAGTATCTTTTAACTGTAAAGATTATAATAATCAAACTCATGCGCTGATCCCTAATATGTCCTTGTTGGTTCAGAGGTAGAACAGTGGGCTCGTATCCCGAAGGTCGTGGGTTCGAATCCTGCACAAGGTTAACATAACCTTTCTGTAGATTTTCTGCAGTATAGGCTCAACACCCTGTGATGAATATGTAATATAATTATCAAATTTATGAAAAAAATGATAAAGGTTATACAATTGTTATAAAAATATACTATGAATCATTGTTAATAATTATATTTTACTGGTATACAATGATTCATGTCAGTAATCACCAATACAATAGTTGATAGATACAATAACTTGTGTCATTATGGCAATTCTAGTTCACAATTTCCCCACGTTTGCTTATTAAACATCAGAAATAACTTTTCTAACTATGATTAAATAGCATAACCATAGCATAAACATATAAAGCCGCTGATTGTATCTCATAGATTTTTAGCAAATAAAGTTTTGCTGTTAAGATGGGCGGGGGAGGGTATAAGGTATTTCATAACTTCATGACATTCCTAGTTAACGACCAAGCCAACTTGAATTGTTCATGTTTACCTATCATTCTAGTTTCATATCTCAAATTATGATAATTACATGTATATACAAAAACTTAGTCATAGTCATCACAAATAATTATCGTCATCACCGATATGAGCAAGCTTTCTAAATGTGAATTAATGTAATGAAGTGTCCATTATAAAATCGTTTATTTCGTATCCTTTAGAAGTTCATATCTTATGAATTTTGAGCAATAATTTGTATAAAATAAAATCGAACTCCCCCCCCCTTCCCTATGAGGTTGACTGTTGCAGTTTGATAACTTTTCATATATTTTAACTGTATAACATTCTTAGTAATTGACTTATGACTTTTCGCATTCTTCATGTCTTCATTGGGATATATCATTCATAACAAACTGCTCTGATACCTGCATTTGTTTTGGCTTAACAATTTAGAGACAAAAAAGGGTTGCCTAATAACAGAAAATACATTCAACATGGAAACAAACTTTTAGAAGAAATTCAGTTTACATACCTAAAATTAGCAAAACTCAGTCAGCTGGTGCCTGATTACTTTTGAGATTTTCTTTGAGATTTTTTAACTAACTTCCTTTTTGTACCCTTTCAAATGCAGCAAAGTTGAGCATATAGTGAGTGCATTCATCCTTGACATGCATGTATAAACCATAAAAACTAGTTAGAGAAAAAATCATAACATTGAATCATTTGTTGAACTTAATAAATAATTCTTTTAATTGCGACGCTTTAGTATAGTAGTAATAATATTATTAATTAAGTGTGTTTTCTTTTCACCGTTTTACTGTAATGATGAGATTCAATCTTGCTTCCATATGATGGGGTTTGTTATATTAGTTTTGGGAACCTGCAGATCAGTTACAATGTTATGTATCGATGTTTATTTTAGATATAAAAAACATGATGAGTGTTTTGAAATGACAAGGGGTCTGGTTGTTTAGTCTCTTTAAATTAAATCTTAAGAACCATTGAAAATGATTAAACTTTCATAGATTCCACTCAGAAACATACTATTTAGTCAGGCATAACAACAAAGAGAACTTCAATGGCTGACTTGGCAGAGTGTCAACTTGCATTGTCATTTTATATCAAAGGTTCCTTGTTCAAATTCGGGCAGGTTCAAGTGAATGTTTTTCACTGGCTTTCAATCAAAAATGGTTTTGGTTCGCATAAGCCTATGGCAGAGTTAGGCTACTGCTCTAATGTAATTTTCCAAGGATTGTCCATAAAAGGCATAATATACTCGGAAGTAACGTACATTTAGTATACCTGCCCTCTTCGCGGGAATGTCATATGGCAATAATAATAATAATAATAATAATATATGACATCAGCCAAAGTCACAACTCTTGGACAACCTTTGGGTGTACTTAAACATAAGTAAAATTAATTAACTCAAATCTGACTAAAAAAGTAAATGAGAATGTCATTGGTATGAATAAAAAAACAAACATCAGAAATTTAACCAGTTTCATTTTTTTATTAACTTTTATAAGCATTTACAGACAAAATCAACAAATAGATGGAAGAAACAAGCAGGTTAACATACTGCAGTTTTAAATTGAATTTAGAATTATCATTATCATTACAAAGTGGTAAGAAAGCTGTCACATACATTTTATCCGTTTGTCTTTTTTTTTTAATTTAAACTTTTGCCCACAGTTTTATTATACAAAGAGATAAACATGACATGTTGTCTTTACAATTTAATAAAAATATCAATAAACAGGTATATTGTAACATTAAGAGCTAGGCAATGGTAAAGTTTTTTGACAAATATTACTTTCAACTTTTATTTGTTTCCAAAAAAATCATCAATGTAGTCTATATTTTGTTAACATAATGTTTGTTGATCTGTGCAGTGATATATTTTCTTTGTACAAAAAACAATGTTATTTTGTTTAATCTAATTCAGTCTTACATTTTGCTAATAAGTATGGTATCATTTGTTGTTCATAAATATGTTAAACAAGTAATCAAAGTGTTAAACTAGTATTCAAAATTCAAGATTTTATACATATAACATAACACCTGAAAGATATTTGTTGATACCTTCAATTAAAATAACCTTTTTTCTTTTATGCTTTGAATCCTGGATGTGCCGAAATTATATTGAAAACAACAATATGCAATACTAAGATATTTCTAATTTCCAACATTCTAAATCACTAAATTCAAAACTATTACCCATATTATAATACTTGACCAATCTAATTATATTGTATAATTATAATGTGAAAAAAGTAAACAATTATCATACTTTTAGTAACTTTCCTATCTATACACCTAACACCCTGCTATAGATAGCCACAAACAAACAATTGTCATATGTTATCATTAATGAATCTACATATTTGTTTTCAATATTCAAAGTTTAAATAAAATTAATAAATGACATCCAAAATTTACCGCATAATTATACAAAATCAATTAGGCCTTAGTAATATTACAAAAACATTAAGAAAAACTACTTGGAACTCTGATATTCAACCTCGTATGGCAATACACAATATTTTTTCCTGTTTATATAACAATATGCTCTTGTTATGATTTTGTACACTCATTAGTATATGAACATTTGTACATGTCATAACAGTTAATGTATATCAAAAATAGTAGTAAACAAATAAAAACTGTTAATGAAATTAATTTCAACTATTGTTATTTTATGTAACCTATTCTATACAATTATATGGTCCTAAAGTTGATTTATCACGTTAAAATTCTATTAAAAAATATTTTTTTGCAATAATCACATTGCATTGATACCTTATTGTCAAATAATACATTGTACATGTTTGAAATTTGATTTTTTCGGAATTGCACCAGAATTTGCTGCAGTGCAGCACCCAGATTTTACAACCTCATTTTAATGTAGGTTACACTGAAGCAATATATAATAAAGTGTCTTGCTCAAGAACACAACATAATGCCTTGGCAGGGGAAGGCACCATGGATCTCTTGGACTCCAATTGGCGACCTTATCCATTCGACCACCATGTCTCCAATAAACAAACAAACAAACAAACAAACAATGAAACAGAAATTTAACATGAATATAAAAACGATCACAATCAAAAACAAAACAACGCAATAGAAAAATAGCTAAAGCGTCCCTTGCAAATGTTATACACAATGAAACAGAGATATAAACAAAAGCCTTGAATGGCAAACTGTATGGTGATATCTTGAATTTTCATGCTTGCATATTGTATGGAAGGTATCTAGTTCGAATAAGGGCGGTTTCAAGTGAAAAAATGTTTCCCTGTCTTTCATAGTAAAATGGATTTGGCTACAATTGGACATGCGGACAAAAAATCCAAGCAAATGATCACAGAAAAAAATTGTGGCAAAACATGTGGAAAAATCACATCAATAACAAATTTCGAGAGAGACAGATAGCTACATTGTTTTCAGCCATTGATATCTTTGTTTTTTTACTTGTCATGGGGACAGAACCCATGAGATGTGTCAAACAAGCACATCATGATTGTATTGAACTTATGATTTGGCCAGGTAGTGAGCTCTATCAATTTAGCAGTTGCATGCTTTGATTTATCCAACCATGGTCACAAAGATGTCCTCACCAGATGGCACAGACTATCGAAGGACAAACTTCTATGTAGCAATCCTTTGATACATTCAAGATATTTCTAAAGAATGAGATAAAAAGCCCTTTGTACACTTATTTTTGGAAGATATTTGAAAAAACTAAGGTTCTTATGTAACATTTATATATGTTTCCATCACTTCATAAAGAACTATCATACAACATATTTTAGCAAATA
>JAVSBT010371738.1:0-11103 GCA_033118115.1 Pharyngocirrus eroticus
GGCCATTTTCCCCAGGCTGATATATGACACATCATGATTTAAACCCAAATATTCTGGGATTAACATACATATATACAAGATGTGCTTGTGCTGGCCCATACACTCCTTTCCAAAATCCTACATCCACTGTGTTCTGTTTTTTTCTGAAATTTGTTTCTTTGATAAAATGTATGGAGAATGTTAAAATCTGATGACGTTAATGTAGAGCTCCTTCCATCTAACACCAGAATTCTTTCTGAATAACATATTCACAGACTGTTTCTTGGGATGTGCTCCATCACACATGGGACACAAAAAAATGCCTGATAAGAGAGCTTCTCTCTCATTGACTTCACACATATCTATTTGCTTTGCTAAAAGAATGATCAGGCTGGCTTTATTGAGAGGCTATCTTTAGAATAACTTAAAAGACTTCCTTCTTTTTCATGTATAAAAAAAACATTATTGATTTCCAGACAGTATGCAGTGCTGACTCTTTTTAATCACTCTTACTATCAACAGAAGAAACTCTTAATTCCTGTCATTTCCTTTCCTCTTACATATTTCCGTTTTCTCAATGAATAATGTCACTATCCTATCAGAAATTGTTGAGAAAAAAAAAAAATGGATGCTTTCCCTCAAAAAAAAGGGGGAAGTAACTCAGACTTCATAATAATGATATCCACAACCGTAGACGTAGACTGCCTTTCGGCAAATTTAAAAAACCCAAATCACTTAGATGTTAAAACTTAAAGTGCCGCAAAGTAGATCAGAATTCATTAAACAAGACTCTTTTTAAAAAAAACACCAAAACAAGGATGGCCCCAAGGTCATGTCTTCCTGAGACAAGGTGACTCACCCAGATAAAAAAGCTATCAGGGATTATTAGGCTTTTACATTTCAAGAGATTCCCTGTGACAAAATTAGATCAAAACAACCAGATTTTGTTGTTGATTCACCGCCATGAATCATGGAAATAAGGGTATATTATTTCCTTTTGGCAAGGAAAGCAATTGCGTCAAACAGCAGAATTGTCATGCTAGACACATACAGGGTTATCGAGTCTTATGTAGTCCTGTAATTATTTCTACTGTCTTGGACTTAAAGCTGTCAACAGTTCAGAATTTTGTTGTCAATATTTGGATGTAAGCGGTCAATCTTTTATTCATTCGATCAGTACGGAATCTGATGGGAACCCTAATTTTCTTTCTTTTGTACAATTCCTGGCAGGTTTACAATGCTTTAGTATATGGATATACTTCTCAACAACAACAAAAAGGATTTTCAAGTTCCTCTCAGTGTATAACATATTGTATAAGTTTAATTCAATCGATTCAGAATAAACATAGCTAGGGGGCATTCTAGATAATTTTTTGAGGGGAAAATTTCCTTTGCCTTTTTGACCTCTTGACCCGAATCAGAACATCTTTTTTTTCTGACAATAAATGATAAGTGGGGTTTAGCATGCATTATTGATCTGACTTTTATTGCCCTAACAATTGCTATAAAAATCAAATTATCCTTAGCTAATGGATAATCCTCATTAAGGCATTTAGGGGTTATAGGAAGAATTTTAGATTACTAAATATATTCGCACCTTTTTACAAGTTTTGAGGAAATTATCAAAATACAAAATATTCCAACAAAAAATGTAAAATGTTTTACTACACTCAGCTTTTGATTTACATTCTGGACTAATAAAGGACAGGATTCACCTGGTTTACAGTCTTGTCAAAATTTCCAAATTTTACTCATTTCCTCAAAGGTCAGATTATCTGATACAGGAAACAAAAATCTATATCAAACACTGCTATAACAGTTATATCAATCTACCAAACACAACAAAATTAGTGACTTGATTTTTTTAAAATTTTTGCTTCCTTCAAAAAAATGCTTCCACTTTACATAATTCAGCTGTGTAAAAATGTCACTTTCAATCATTTTTTTAATAAAATAACTGTCATATTTGTTGACTAATATCACATCTCTGTTTCCAGATGGAATCAAATTTCATAATTCTAGAGCAATCAGATGAGCAATAGACCTGATAGCAAATTTAATGACACATCTGGCTGAGAGGACAAAGTGATTACATTTTTTTTTCTGAGAAAGAAAGCCCCTTACATTTTTTTTTTGTCCTTCTCAGTAGAGTTTTTTATTTCACTGGGAGAGAAAGACGTGAAAGACTCATGTTACCAGTTTCAATTTAATGACAGGTTTCTATCTAATATTACCAAATGAGGGTTACTAATTGCATCTAATTAGCACAATGTCCTTCCATTTGCATGTTCTTTTGTGGGGAAGTCGCTGCTATTATCACAGTAGTGACAAAAGTCTGTAAACTGGGTCATCTGTCTGAGGGTGGTTGTCAGGGGGGAGGGAAAGGGAACATGGGGGGTATTTCAGTCTTTGTCCCGACACAATAACACAATAAAACCATTGATTTTTAAGCATCTTACAGCAACTTCATAAAATCATCAACAAGTGCTCTATTTTTCAATGTAAACCTTTTCAAAAGAGTTGGTTTAGAGTTTATGGTCCTTTCATGAAAAGCCTTGATTTATTTTAGTCACAGGAGTGAAATGAAGCAGATATTTCAATGTTTCCTTTGCACAACACATACTTGTATTAAAGCCCCCTTTTTTAATGCGGAATGCAGTATCAGGCTTGGCTCATATAATACCAATAGCCAGGAGGAAACAAATGAATAAATATACCCAAGAAATGGGTGGGTGTCTAAAAAAATAGAAAATTTAGAATTTCAACAAGATTGAAAGAGAGGGTAGAAAAACCCCACAAAGTATCAAATGTTTTGTGGTTGAAAATTAACAGAAAAAAGGAGAAAAATGTATAGCCAACCAGATGGAAAATTAATCAAACTAGAGCATGGAGACAGTCTTTAATAGTTTATTCATACAAATTAACCCTATTCAATATTAAATGCACAAGACAGACAGAACTCCCGTTTCTACAACCCTATGCCAAATCTGATTTCATTCAATAAACACAATGCCTATACTACAGCGCCTCCCCCCAAAATCCTTTCAACGCCATTCTTTTTTCAATAAATCATTCATTCACAATGTGTGCATCCAGTTGTGTAGTAAAGCTATTGATTTCTGGGGGGAAGTGGCAAGTATTTTTGTGACTCTACAAGTGTTTTAAGATCATGATCCATAGGGTCCATGAATAAAACTGCTCTCTTTTATCCTCGTTTTTATGTGCGATATGGGCTTTGATGAGGAATATTGATAATCTAATTTTTCACATCATAACTATATGAGCTGTGTCATTAATAGCTCATTATGAAGGGGAAAAAAGAATCAAACAAGAAGCTATTTTTTAGGAGATAAAGACTGAGCTCAAGTTGTTATTTTATATGAATCCATCCGTATCTGAATCATACAGGCCTACTCGAACTAAAGCTAATAATGATGCTTAATAATAGGAACTCGGTTTCATTTAGTCTACTTTATCAACTTATGCCAAAAATCATACCAATTATTTACTTCTTTACTCCAGCTATCATGGGAAGTGGGAAAAGTCAATGCAAAAAAGTGAGGGAAAATGTTGAGGCCTCTTGTCCCAAGAGGGACAAAGAACATAAGTTAGCCAGCAATTACTAGGGCTGTTAACATGAACTATTGTTTTCACAGAAGACTTCATTATTTCAGGTGTATATATTTTCCCCATCTTGACAACAAAGTACAATGTTGCCATCCTCACAAAGTATTTTATTTCAATAAGTTAGTCCCTCCTGCATATCGGTAAATCATTTGCATTGCTATTTTGCTATCCTAGTTGCCAAAATGTATTGAGCCAGAGATCATATCATGCATACAATAACATTGTAAACATTATATGATTGACTTTTGCAAATTACAGAGTATTCTCATTACTATGTGTACAATAGACACCAATAAACTGAAAAATAATGAAAACTTTAATACATATAGTGACAACTGCCATAAGACACTACAAGGGTGGGTGGTCCCATCCATAATGTATGGCCATACATTCTATCAAATGAGTAATGTCTAGATGACATATTGATAGCCAATAACTTTCTTTCCATCACAATGGACTTGTAGAAAGTCACTCTGTTGACAATACCTGTGTACACCAAGACCAGATTGTGTCAAGTAGTTTTTCAATAGTCACACTCATGGGTTTAGTGTTCAGTCTACATTCAGCATTACTATTTGAGTTTGAAAGGGGTTTTCATTTATCACAGGGTAAAAAGAAAAGAAGAGAGAGAGGGGGTCTAACTCTAAGGGTTGTTGAAAACCTTATTAGGAAAAGATTAAGTGATAATAGATGTACATTCCTTGTTTTATGACTTGTGTATAAAGTTTCCATTCAAAGCACCTCCCCATTAAAACACAATACCTTCAGTTCAATAGCCTGAAGTTAAATGATGATAAATGTTTATGCTGTGAATACAAATTTAATCTCCATCTCTAAATATGAAGGCAAGATATTACATTAACTATAGAAAATTCTAATATGACTCTATGTGGCCCATTTACAAGATCTTGAAATCAAATATACTTTTTAGATCTTACACCCAAGATCATGACCTCTTCAGTTGAACCTCTTTTTTAGAGAGGGGTTGGAAAGGTTTGGACTTTGTCATTTATATGCGAGGTAATACACCAAACCTAAAGAAAGACACCTCATTTTCTGAAATGATTACCTCTTTCGTCAGGCCACTTTCTATCATTCCTGACATTAATACACTGCAATAGCCTCCTTATAAGACTAGTCCCAACAATAGCCTAATGGTGATGATTTACTGCAGATATCTAAAATATTAATGTATAAACATAAATCTCCAGTGACATATGGCTAATAGGTGTCAGTAAAAATGACCTCCAGACAGCACTTGAGACATCTGAAGGTCATTTTTATTGTCTTCGCTTCATTTTATGATCATAGAATGACAAAGATCATGTTTTGTCAACAGAAAATGAACCATGATATAGCTTGCTTTTAATGTAATGTAAAACTAAGGAATGTCACATCTTTAACCATGTAAAACCTTCCAAGACAAGAAGACATGAGTGGCCCTAGGCCAGATCATAAAAACTATACCTCAGTGTAAAAAAAGAGAATTTCATAAAAAAACTAATGAGAAAAAAGTGGTTTGATATTGGACCATTGTGAAAATGCATTCCCAACTGAGGGTCTGTCCGTCATCAAACATAATCATGTCTATTATTTTGTCATGCAATTCAACATAAAATCATGGCCTGCAACAAACTGTAATTAAGACCATGTATTCTTTGTTTCTCTCTAATCTTAGTGGAAAACAAGGACACTACATAAAAAAAGTCCTTTCCACAGATGGCCATCTTGATGCAAACTCATGATATTTCGCCATTAATCATTGACTCTACTTTAATTTGTATCACTGTATATTCACAATCAAAGTTGCCTCTTTCATTGTTCTCTTGCCACTAAAATTAATCATTAATTCAAAGCCAGTTATACCTTTCTCTGGAGACTCCCTTCTGTGATATATACTGATATGGAGCCATTTTGTAACAAATCAATTATAAAAATAATTAATTAGGATATGGTTCAAGTCATTTTTTTTCAAAAAAATATGCAGCATCCCCATGACATAAAAAGATAGGATATCCTGGAGCTTAGTTTGATACCTTTATCTATAGCAATCCAGTATACATTGTTGAGATCAATTCTTGATATGATATGATTGTATGGAAAGATTTCACTGTTTCCATGATTTATAACACTCATCGATATTTGTAATTTAGCAGGCTATCATACATCATGGGAATCTATACAATGCAAAGTGCTAGGGAGTGTGCAGAAGAACAATAGTTACACATCTCACTGTTTTAATTTTTTATCAGAGATTAAATTGAGATTTCCTGCTCAATTTCAATTTTTTTAAAGTTTAAAAGTGTTACATTTGTTTGAAATCAGTGAAACATTCAGGCGTTGGACTGCAGATAGGACTTGCTTATTATCTGGTCTAGTAAAAATTGGTCATTTTCAAAATAAACATGCTATATAGTCTAGTAGCCAACAAATTCTAAATCAATCGATGAAAATTATATAGTATTTTACTAGTGAAAAAAGTCGCAATATTGTTTCTGTGCTTCAAAATCATTGGCAAATATTCATTATAAATACTGTGCACTGTAAATAACTAATATTGCTTTAAAGCTTGCAGGGCACATCATGTATCACAAAGATTTGTGGATGTTTGAGACATACCATGGCCAGTGGAGATAAGTCTAACTGAATACCAATGTAAATTTGAATATATGAAATGACAAATCCATTCAAGAAATCTGAAAACAAATCTTTTGAATACAAGCCAATGGTGTAGAAAGTTGAGCTAAGGTCAACCATATTTTAATAAGATGTATAAAAACCTGTCATCATGTTTTCTAAACGTGAATGCAATGGATATATGCATTGTGTATATGCCAACAAAAAAAATCATTTGATTATCATTTCTGATAACCTTATCAAATCAAGATTTGGGAGGTTTTTATTCTACAAAAGGTCAGGTTTCAGCAATGAATTCTCATATTCATCATTTAAAATCTAGGAAATCATTACAGTCTTATATGAAAATCAAAAGGCAACCAATGTAGTTTATAATCCAGAGCATATATACTTGAGTTTTATTTCCACATCTACCTATTTTTCAAACTTTGAAATTATTGAAACAAGAGGCTGCTAATCAAATCCTGATATGTAATAATAAAGCAATATATTCTTATATCACTGTTCACAAATCCAGGTGGTAATTTTGAACCAGAGTTTTAAAACACTATTCAAATTTCAATATGCTAACACTAAATTTGGGTACTAGTATATGGACCCATATTTGAAAATTACCCTGTTCTGTATATTCTGTAAGATGACAGTAATTCCCCTAACATGTTATGTATGCCATCCACTCAGAACTACAATGAAAGGTTTCTAGGTTTATCTTAGAACTTTCCATCCTCTAATACCCCACCAATGCATCAAGTCTGCTACTGTTCATGACATCATGTCATTGCCCTGTGTTGCTTTCATTCAGGTCAAGCTTATATTGTCCACTTGGGAATACAAAGTATCCAATATGGCCGTCAATGCTGACCTGATTTGTACTGTAGTTATGACAAGTGGATGGAATGATGCACTGCAAAAATCTATGTATGTCCTTTTGGTAGTTGAATGATTGACTTACCATCATCATCATGAATGTCTCTCCATATCGACAATCATGCCAGTTAGGCCATAAATCAGAGGATAGCCCAAAGGCAGACGCACAGACTATAATGTAGACATACATTTTAAAATCCTAATACAAATAAATAGCTATTTACAAATGTTATTTAGTCATTAATGGATCCATCTATCTATCTATCTATTCATTCACTCGTTCATTCATTCATTCATTCATTCATTCATTTTATAGCATAATTCTTTCATCCATTTATTCTTTCAATTACTGAATTCACCATACCTCTGATTAGTTGATTGTGGCGAGTTCATGCCCATTCAAGGTCAACAAAGGTCATACTCTTGACATTGAGAGCACAAAATGACAATTACAAGTGGCAGTGGGCTCTCCCAAAATGAAAAAGTTTTTTTAATGAACTTGCACAAAGTGCATACAAATCAAGTGGGACCCCATATACAAATAGCCTCTATGTTAATTAAGGCGTCCAATCTCCTAACTGGGTATTGCTATTTCTGTCTATTTCTCTATGAGAATAGCAAGATTGGTCACAAACCCACACAGTTTCTATTATAATGTTGTCAATAATATGAACACATACATTTTCTTGAAAAATGTCTTGCCTTGTATTATGAAGAAGTCAGTTGATGCATGATTGATAGCTTTGAACACAAAAAAGGTACAAATCACCATATGAAGAGGTGTTTCTCACTTCAATGGCAATCAATGTTAAGCTGAGATCATTAAAAAATTACAACCTGACTGTTATTCATTTTTTCAAAAATGTCCTTCTCAGTCCACTGACTTTGAACAAGTACTTGTCATAAAATTTCAAATTCATCACAGTTTTCCCCTTGAATTACTTAAGCCGTAAGCCAATTTTATCGCAATACTTCTACTTTTTTTTCAGGTTTATATATTGCATAAACTAATGCATGAATATTGCAATGCTAAGCTTTTAGCTCTGTTTTACCACAAACTCATTTTGGGATTTAAGTTAGAAAATGTACAAGCAAATACAATAAGAGGCAAAGTGCTTTTTCTGCCAAACTACACTTTATTGTATCAATGATATTAACCTTTTCAAACATATTTTCATATTTTTCTCTTCATTTTTTTTCTGACAAATGTAACTTGACCTCCAGTTTAACACTATTTTCTGGCAACTTGCTCCCAAATGTTTTGCTAAGTTACACTGGCAATCTGACAAAGATTTTAAGCCTTGTTGTAAAAATGTGCATCAATTCCAACAAATTTCGTCCAACAACAGAAACAGTAAATACTTCAGTTACTTAGCCAAAACAGTTGCTTTGTTGTCAAAAGTAGACATTGAATGTTTGAAAGGTTCCATCTGTGACATAACTACACTGGACTAATAAAACAACCTTGTAACTTCCATTTTCTTACTTTTTTCAAAGCTTTTGCAGACGTATTGAAATTCTGTGAACACACATAATTATATTCATAAAATTACATATCAATATGCAAAGAAGATAAATATAATAATTTGAATAAACCTTCTTAATATTAAAAAGAAAGAAGAAAAAAAGAAAATAGATAAAAAAAAGAAAAAAAAAAGAAAGAAGGACAATATTTTGATCTGCACACAATAAAGTTACATATGAATGCCTGAAAAAATAATTTCTCAAATTCTTGATGTATTTTGGCTACATAAATCAATCAAATCAAAGCTACAAAGTACAACTACAAGTAATAAAATGTTGTTGCTTTTCACAACAACACTAAAAGATCTACTCCACAGAAGTATCATTTATCAAAAATTGACAAAACAAATAAATATTACAAAAATCAATTTCTCAAACAGTAATGACACGTATCTTGTCTATGTAACATTTGCGTGTTGTTTTCAATCCTTTTCACTTTTCATTTCCTTTGATTAAGAATGGATACAGACTTTCTAGGCATTAATCACCAATAATTTCTCCCAGGGTCACTTTAAATGTTGAGTCAAATACTCCCAGTAATGATAGCGCCTTCCAAATACCATGTATCGACTTAGTCTAGTGGAACAGATGACTGCTCTAGCAATCGAAAACCATCAATTGTGTTCACTTTTTTCTCTATCAATCACTCATTTTTTTTTATCATTGACTCATCATTAAATTGTTAAATTCCAATTGTTATTCAAAACCTGGAATTTCTTTCTTCTCCTTGATTTGCTGATAATTTTAACAAAGCTTATCTAGTTTGACCTCGGGTAAAGCTTGATTAATTTTGATGAAATGACACTGAATTCATGGCAAAAGGTTTGGGATTTAGAAATAATCACCTAGCCAATAAAAGAGGATGAGAACTTGTAAGTTGTATGAACATTTAATAACATTGACATAAGGTTCACCTTGACATGTGTGCGTTATGATTTGGCTTATGCGGGGAAATAAAAGTTTAAAAGAAACCACTACAATAAAGCTTGCCATATCAAACCTAGGGATAGTATTGTTGTAATTATCATGGGATATGGGATAAATGTTAAAAATCAAACTTTGTAAGTTATAAGTTAGCAATACTTCATTTCTAGCTGTCCTGTATCATGTCTATTTTCCTATACTTTCATATCTCTCATCTTAACATGTGTTTTGAAAGGAACCACATTTATTCTTGAAATAATCCTACATCTACTTTCAATGGTATTATAAACCTTGATTCAGTTGTACATGGTCATCTTGTTCTAGTTGGTTTACAGAATTCATTTAGTCTGTAACTCTAGTACATCAAAGACATGAAACATTTAGGGCAAATTTATTTTCTCACACAAGTCCATCTATCCTTGCGCCCAAGGCTTTGAAGGGGGAAGAGTGTTGGCAATTTAAAACCAAGCCATAGCAACACTTCTTGTGTGAATTGATCACTTTTCCAGGATCATGAAGAGAATACATTATGCAACCTAATAACCACTTTTTGTTTGACGTTCAGTTCAAGAAAGATTAAACATGAGAAATTATGCTTTCAGGAAAGTTACTAGTAAAAAATCAAGCCACACAAAACATCATAGCTAAGCCAAGTCAAAAGCATTTGGAAAATATTTGAGAATCGTCTTTCAAAATGCAGGACTGTTTTTTCAAACCTGCTTTTTTTCAAGCTCTTCCAGCTGCAACTGATTTTACTGATTAGCGTTTTTTCCCCCTAATGCTGAGTTAAGCTTACAAATTTTTGAACCTGAACTTTATTGCAAAAAAAACCCATAATCATTCCATCATCTTGTGATTTAATTATTTCCAATTTCACTTCAGATCTAAGAAGAGTTTGCCTATTACATTAAAAGCTTGCCTAGCTATATTCTACTTGAAAAAAATTACAACCAGCAAACAAAATATGATGATTAAAATTCTAGTTTCCATCTATATCTCCTCTTCCTCTGACTTGCAGAAATGGGTTGAAGGGATTTCTGGGAAAATAATCATTGACGGACCAGCATTTTGTCCATGAGTGAGGTGGTAAAAACTACAAAAATGGGGAAAGGCAATATACTAGCCTTTTTACATAAAGTGACTGTCTATTTGTGTAATTAAAACTATATTCACAATTCAAATTAAAGTTTACAGCCATGGATTGTAGACAAAAAACCTGGTAAAATATCCTAAGCACAGCACAGATCATCCTTTTTGCAAAAAGCATTAAATTGTAAATCCAGACATTTAACCTATAATGAATACATTTTAACGCCTTACACTGCCTAGAAATCTTTTACCTATACATTCTCATTCCATAGAGCTCTCTCTTAATCCAGTCCAGACTCTTATTTCCCATTCATATTTTCAATGTACCCTGGTCTAAAGCCAGACATCAATCAAAGAACATAGAGCTTTTACTACTGAAATATATACTACTCAAAATTTGCTTTGCATCGCTTTTTCATTTGTTGATAACTTCATCAAAAATTGTGCAATTGATCT
>JAVSBT010371960.1:0-11100 GCA_033118115.1 Pharyngocirrus eroticus
TAAAATGTCTGTTTTAAACTTATTTTAGAACAAAAATAATTTTCTAAAATAAAGGTTAGTTATCAAATTGACTTACAATAATCATGTAAATAGTATATTTTGGAAATGATATGTTTTAGCTAGATTTTATACCAATAAACCATAAGTCTATAAATATGACATAGACTGTAACTTTTAATAAGCACACAAGTAAAAATAAAGGGTACATCATTTGAGATGTATGATATTCTATAGTATGTATTTTCTAATTTTGTTTCTCAAATAAATGTGGTTAACTAGATAGTTTTACTTACTGTGACTCCAAAATGGAACTGAACAATTGGAAGCAGATATTGAAAGTATAATTATGACAAAGGCTATGCCACATGGAAGCTTCATCGTGCAAACTACACCTTTCCTTTTATCATTTAATCCAGCTTGTTCACTATTTTTTTGTAATGTCGTTACATTTCTCAGTAGGTCTTACTATGCCTACTGCTTTTTTAAGAATACAAACTTCCTATTTGCTGCCACTCGACGGATTCCTTTTATTGAACATTCAACAAGGAAGAATTTTGTTTGCATGAAATATCAAATTGGGTGATACGCATAGAAAAAATAAATAAAATAAAAATGAAAGTGATTAAAGTTGATATTAAGATAGGCCTACATTATTTTTTGAAGAAATTGTACACATACATTTTTTACTACAAGTTAATGAAGTGCAGCTCTTGATTTTCTATCATTTGAGAGAAGGACAAATCATAACAATCATATTTCTTTTTACAAAGCAGGAAGAATAGCCTGTGTTATTCAGTGTGCAAAACCAAAGCAAAAGAACTCCTAATACATAGCGTACGACACAGTCTGTCAATATATGTTCTAAAAAAAAGAGTTGAGTGAATTTACAAACGATGATACTTGGAACATTTCCATATTATTTAATACATAGCGTGTGCAAGCTTTTAAAGTCATCGGAAAGGCATTTAGAAAATTAAACAAATATAGTTTTGCACAATAGTTGCTTTTGATCACTGATGATGAAAGATCTATTACGCTGTTTAGGTGGGCTGGTGTTAAACAGAGACATACAAATAATAAGAAAGGTTTAGTGTTTGAGAATAAACAAACGGCAAAGTCAAAAACAAGACAAGGATATTTTTAGAAAATATTCTGTAATAAATATCTCAAAGAAAATAAATTGTTTATAAAATATATTTATAGAAAGGATGGTTTTCATTTACATTGACATTATGTTTAATGCATCTTTTAAACGTTTGAAATGTTGCTAGACATATATTTATAAACATATATCAGAACAAATGTGTTCTTATTTCAACTTCTAAAAATAGAAATAAAATACACAGAAGAAGAAATGAACACAACACTGTTAACTAGGAAGACTGAAAACACTATCATATTCAACTTTACATTCTATCTATCAGTTAACAGGAACATGTTATTGTATTACATTTGTTAAATATCTAAAAGCACATGATGTAAACAGTTTAAAATGCCACATACTTCCCAGTGCCAGTGCCATTCAATACTTTGTCATGCTGCGTAATGAATTTTTTATACAATGAATGTTCAATGGCTACATGATATGCTTTTGTAACAAAAATAAAAATAGAATAACAGAACCACAAAAAAACGAAGTGTATAGGAAGTTTGAAAGATATTTTTCTACGAATTCATGATACCCTGGAGATGGCACATATTATAAGTGACAAAATATCGTTATTATGAAAACGAAACCAACATGAAAATATTTTTTTGGGGACTTTTGATTTTATACTATGTTAAAAATTCAGTGATACATGTATTCATGATATCATTAAAATATTTAATAATTGTCGAGGAAAAGTTTGGACTAAAAGACTTATATAAAAACAACCTTTTTTTTATTGTGAAGTTATTGTCAATAATGTCATTTCATTTGTTTTCTTATACAAAACTTCCTGATGCTTAAGTGTGGGGAAAGGTTATAATGTCAAATACAAATGTAATCGGATGATTGTAAACATGATAAAAGGCAGTACTTTTCTATATCAATAATTGAAATGGGACATCCTGCACTTTATTTAGACTTCCTAGTCAATTATTCCATATCACTTATTTTCAAATACCATAGCCTCTTAGCACTAGAGCGGAGTAGGAAGATCTGGGCACAAAGCTATTATTGTTAGATCATAAGTGGAAATTTTGTTACCTCACCTTTTAAGATTTTTTTACGAATATAATTGATATGGGTTACTGAAGCATGTATCAATGGCTTAGATACTGTACACAGACTGGGGTAGGAAAGCAACAATGCTAGAGTGAAGTAAAATGGGTTAAAGTGTACTACATGTTTTGCTTGCTGATGATATACATGCTAGTGATACAGTAAACCTGAGCTTGTGATATGTCTTGAAAAAGAGTTCTTTAAAAACTAAGATGATAAATTGAAAAGATTTTTTTTTCAGTACTGTTTTTTTTATTACTTTTAATTTGATCATAGTGCTGGGAACATGTATACAGATGTAGCATTATATTTGCTGTGCTTTAGAAGGAAGGTGAACATAAGAACAGAATACAAATGAAAGAAAGAAGCAATCAATCAATCAATCAATAAACAACCCCCGCAGCCAAATTAAAGAAATACTAGTAATTGTTTCTGATATATCAATAGCTTTTCATTATGAATATAGGCCTGGTTCTTTAACTACTCATGAATTACCATTGTGATTTATATTTTATATGATGCATGCTCATGTACATTTGTGAGAGAGGTGCAACTGTACTGTCTTACTTGTGAACACAAGCGTAGACACAACTGGGAATACCTTTATCAACCCACAGAATTTTGTTTAATCTATGATTTGTATAAATTCCAAAAGTAATTAAACTTACACCAGGAACTCTCATGCCATTACTGGACTGTTAAAGGTATTTACTTACATAATTATAGTCTAATATTTAAACTAAAAAAATCTATTGACATACATGTCATAAATCATATACTCATATATTCTTGTGCAGGTATATCTCAACCGTTTAATTGTTTGAAGTGTCTTTACTAAAACTTTGATGGTTTCAAGTTGGTTTTTACTCAACGAAGAAAGATTTTGACTATTATGCATACTGAGGCACTGCCAATCTGTTTCATCATGGTCGTGGTTAGACTCACTATATTTTGAGCCGGTTCATGTCTACCTCTCTTATTTAGAAGTTAATATGTGCCTCCAAGTTAACGTCGATTCACCATTCATACATATAAAGTGTCTTGTTATCCCATCTTAATCATGATTTGCATTATCATTGAACGCATATTTATATTAAATATATGCAGCTAATGCTAAGGGAAAGATGTTCGACCAATTTCAAAATACGATAGTCCCAAGGTTTCCCCATGTACCTAAAACAAATAAAGTAAAACTCTTTCTAAAAAGGAGCACCATTCAATCATAAGTTACAAGAATTATTTTCTTCAAAATATTAAAAAAAATGTAATCTTAACTTTTTTTCAATTGGACTCAACCATATACTTTAAATTGGAAAATTTACTTGTGGACTACAAATTAATATTTTTGCTTTTACTGTACAGCTATTTCGATCATTTGTAATTTTTAGAAACTTGAACACCTAGATGTTGGCCATCATTGTGCTCACTGTGTGGATCCCTATACTCTGTCTGGGTATGCCATGTATTCGTGGTAAGTAGACAGACACACGTTCATTGGAAAAGAGTGATATAATGTAGAAATTCTAGAGAAAAGAAAGATATTTTACAAAGAAGTTGAATGTAATACAATATCAGAAATAGCAGTGACACTGAAAGCCAAAATGTCAATTGACTCATAAATGGGAATCCATCCCTAGGATGAGTCAGTTTGACTCCTTGACTCCTAGGGCAATCACTATAACTCACCCTAGTTGGTTAATTGACTCTATTTAACAGCTGATATAAGACATGGGGTGGACTCCCCTTTTATGTTTAACGACTCAGATTAGGCTCTGTGGATGTTCAGTGTAGTAAATGATATTTACTGCTAAAATGGTATTTCATTTCAAAGCTTATGTATAACCTACTCCAGCTTAGCATGGCATCTGATTACTGTGTGCTTTCATTATGAATCGCATGCAACATGACACCTCAATGCTATATCTAGTATTGTGAGAGAACATGGCTCCAGTGAAGCTTAAACATTCTTTGAAGTGAACTGTACAAAATTCAATTTACTTTTACCATGAACAGTCATAGCGCTTAAAACCACACTATACAAAAGTGTATTACTATATCACTTAGAGTATGAAAAATCTTTTGATAAAAAAAATCACACTATTTTTTATATTAATTATTGTTGCACACAGTGGAAGTTTAACATTTTATTGAACTATTTGTATTTTATGACAAGTTTATTTTACTATACAGTATTTAATAATGGTACTAGCCTTGATTCGGATACTAACTGTACAAAGCGCTGTGGTCATTGCCTAGATGGAGATGTTTGCAATCAGACAAATGGGGAATGTCCGAATGGTTGTGAGCAGGGCTGGAAAGGGACACTTTGTAAAGGTAATCCTTTATAATTATATCACCCACTTCTCAATTTTACAAGCTGCAGCCCTGCATTCACTGACAGCTCAGCCAATTAAGATCTAGCAGGTAGTAAAATATAAACTCCTTCTAGATACAGTTAAAACTCTTTTTGTTTGTTAAATCATATTATTTGTATAAAGTCGTGTGAGCATTTGAATGCAGGGGTACCACCATCATTATTATTATTATTATTATCATCACTATTATTGTTATCATTATCAGTAACATTGTCATTGTCATTATCATCATCACCAACTGCCTTATTAAGGATATAATCTAATCTACTGGGTTTTGTTTTCCTTTCTGTATGAGCAGAAGAAGGTTGTTCTGATGGGAAGTATGGTTCAAGGTGCAAGTATGACTGTGGACATTGTAAATCTGTCAGTTGTCATTTTGAAACAGGTGCTTGTACATGTGGAACATGTCAGGCTGGATATCAAGGGATACAGTGTAATGATGGTTGGTAGACAAACTCTTGTTTAAATTTGATTTTGGTGGCTAAAGTTGACCGTGGAAACGAATTTGCAAATTTTAATGTTAAACAATTACTAGTTGTCATTCATCAAACACTTTTAAAAGCAAGCTTTGCATGACCATTACTGTTTACATCAAAATGCATTACCAAAGCATTACTACATTAGTATAAACAACCCTCAATGCCCCAATAAGAAATTTAATTAAGTGGTAAATATTTTAACCAATGGTACTTGCATAAACCAACTGAATGATTTAAAAATAATAATAATAGCTAGGCATTTATATAGCGCCCTTTTTAATCAGTGATCATTCAAAGGCACTCTTTTTCTATACTAGACAGATTGAAACAGAGTGCAGCCATTACAGCGCGACGACTTATAATCTGTCCTACTGACTGTAATAGGAAGCTATATGATAATCAGATGAAAGTATTGTTTTCACCTTCCATCTGGTTCTTTTACATGCCAAGTGATTGTATTCTTGACATGGAGCCTCGGTTTTCCGTCTCATTCGAAGGACATCTTGAAAGCCAGTGAAAAAATATTTCACTTGAAACTGCCCGGTTTCGAGCCGGGGACCTTTGCACTACAAGCCAGAATGCAAATAGCAAATCCAACGTGCTATGCATCAGGCCATTAAAGCTCATTGAACATGTTGTTCTAGAACTGATGTGAGCAGTATTGACAATTACCTACTTAAAAGCTATAGTATACAACTGTTATTAAACAACTAATGTTATTATAATATCATCATCATTCGAACATTATAACATTGGGGAGAATACATCAATGTATCAATATTATGATTACAATTTTTATACATATATACATGTATACATACAAAGGAATAAACTAGGAAATAATTGAAAATTACAAAAGATCAACAGAAGGATCTAGTCCTGATAAAAAAAAAGTGTGATATTATAAATGATGCAAACAGAAAAAGAGAGTACAGGGAATATGTCATAGTTTACACAAAAATATGAAATAAACAAGACAAATTACAAGGCAAAGAGCAGGTTTCAAGTCCTGAGATAAAAATGTGAAATAGTTTAAAAATATAATAAGTAGAATGTGACATTAGACAAAGTAATACAATAGTGGTACATGTAATACAAAGTATGCATGACACCCACTAAAAAATCTTAGGGTTATCTGTTATCTGTACCAAAGTACATTACTTTGATTACACCAAACGTTTTTTCTGAAATGTCATTTTCAAGCTCAAAGTTATTGATCTTTATAATTAAACTATAAAAACATATATGGGATGATTGTTTTTAGGTTCTTTTAGTTTTAGTTGGCTAATGTATCTGTTAAGATATACATTACACTGATCATAAATCTGTTTTCTAATTTTCTGTAAGAATAAATGGTAAATGTAGAATGTCTTAATTTCTTTTTTTGGAATATTTATTCTCATTTGTATCTTGTTTAATTCAAATGTCTTGGTCAATTAGGTTGCAGGTCAGAGCGGATCGTGTACTTCCAGAGTCCCAATGTTGTTTTCGCACTTCACGAAGTACAAATGATATGGTCTTAACCCTCAGGCAATTACAAGAAAAGGCAGTAGAGCAACATCAGCCCCTATAATGCTGTATTTATTGATTACACCAAAGCTTTCGACACTGTTGGCAGGCAAGGCCTATGGGCACTTCTCAAACATTTTGGGTGCCCAGAAAAGCTTGTCACCCGTGTACGCGAATTTCATGAAGGAATGATGGGTAAAGTATTTGTGGCAGGTCAAATTTCAGAAGCTTTTCCTGTAAACCATGGGGTAAACCAAGGATGTATACCTCTTCTCTTCATCATATTCCTGTCCGCAGTATTGAAAATTGCCTTCAAAAACAACACCAAAGGTGTGTACATTCAAACCCGCAGCGATGGAGGACAGTTTAATTTATCCAGACTCAAAGCCAAAAGCAAAGTGCAAGAAAGACTAGTTAGAATGTCCTTTGAATGAGACGAAAAACCGAGGCTCCATATCAAGAATATAATGATAATAATATTTTATTTTCCGTAAATTGATGTAAAAGAACCAGATGGAAGGTGAAAACAAAACTTTCAGCTGATTAGTACATAACTTCCTATAACAATCAGTAGAATAGATTACAAGTCACGAGCGCATAACTGCACCCTGTCTCTAAATAGGCGCTTTATAAAAATTGCCTAATTAATTGTTAAACGTCAGCTTTAGAGCTTTAGGGCTGCAATTATAATGTAATAAAAAAAGGCCACTATACTAAAGTACCCAGAAATCTTTAAAAAAAAAATATCATTATGATATCTGGATAGAAAGGTGGGCTATGATATTGTGCAAAGGTTGGCAGTCTTAACTCATTTTTGCAAATTTTGCTCTAGACTGTCGATGTCACGGTGACCCTTTATGATGAAATAAATTCTAAGCAATGTGCCTATTTAGAATGAACAGGTTTACCTTTGGTTTTAGAATATCCACGTTTTGACATCAGACTTAACAAATTACATCCTTTTGCATGTAATTCCCATTGCTCCACCATGTCATCATTGGTATCTACTAAGTGAATTTCTGTCAAAGTACCACTGTCATTTGCTAGCATAAATTCTCCAAGCCCTTCAATGATTGCTTTTGCAATGTCTGTTTTTTCAAAGCCTGCAGATCCTGATAGTGAATACATGGGTAAAACATTTAATACAGCTACATTTCATAGGTTTAATAGTGGTAGGAAGAGTCTACATTATTTTGTTTTTGTCAGCTATGCATACAAATACCATTGTTACTCTTTAAGGTGGCGAAACAGGTTCAACTTTGTTACCAACAATTGAGTTTGGAGCTAATTTACTACTTTTAATACACATTTTTGACCAGTTGAATAATATATTTTTGGTTTCAGTACTTCATTGTGTACCTATCCGTATAAATGAAAGATCAATTTCTCTTATACAAAATATTTAAAAAATCAAAAATGTTGACATGTAAAAAAAACGTACTTACAAAAATTGAATCAAATCCTTCAATTTTTGAAATATCAAAATACAAAATTTATTGTTTTAAATTAGCTGTAGAAAGATACAAAAATGGACCAATTTTTTACCATTCATCAAAAATGCCAAAATTTGGTCAATTATTTCTTTTTCAGCAGTTAATTAAAAACAATGAACATCAACATTTAGATATCAAAACACAATTTTGAAGCTATAAACATGCTCTTAATTTAGATTGTTTTTGTATTTTGATTTTTTAAAAATTGAAGGAGTTGATTCAATCTTTGTGATTTCTGGATTTTTTGCATTTTTTTAGGGAAAAATTAATATATTTCGATTTTTTTTCAGATAATTTCTCAAGAAAAAAGGTTGTGGTTCTGAAAATATATCATTTGGATAAGATTTCTCCAACACTTTAGGGCTACAAACTCAATAAAGCAAAACTATTTTCGAGCCCTTAAGAAGAGGAATATAACTTTAAAAGGAAAACCACAAATCATGTACTTCAAATGCATAGCAGAAATTCCAAGAAAGTCTTATACCCTTTTATGTTTACCTCCTGAGATTGCTGGGATTGCAATGGAAGAAACCTTTAGTTGTTGCTCTGCATACAGCAAGACAGCTTTCAGTGTTGTTTTGACATCCTTCATTTGTTCTGGTATGGGTCTGGAATCTTTGCTCAAACTTGGGGCAATAATTATAGCCTTGTACGATGATTGTCCAGGGCCAGCATGGAGAATTTCCCCAACCTGAAATGTGTAGATGTTGAATAAATTAATTATGATTTTGGATGAATTCAGCAATATGCTAAATTATTTCACCAGAATGTTGGTCTAGCAAGATTTCGTAAAATAGGCTTTATAGGTCCCTAATCAAAGTCGATTCTTTTACAAGCTGTGACCTTGACATTGAAAGGCTTATCCTAAAAACATTAGGGTATTCTTCCTATCTATGAGTGTTTAAATAAAAATGATAACATAATATATAAATTAATTTATCAAGTTGTTAGTAGTGGCTGACAGTTTAGGGTATGGATTGTAATGTGTCAAACTCACTGATAGCGATTTGCCGTTCCTATTCTTTTTTATCATCTCTATTTCATCTGTAAAGGCACGTCCTGCTTTTCTATCTATTATGTTCCCAATGAGACCATTCTCAAATTTAATTGATTTTGGACAAACAATGACATCCACATCCATATCAAGGATGCTTTTCTTTTCAATTTTGAGAATACCGTCTACAAAGAAAAATGTTTATACAACAAAGCTTGCTTTCTGAATATAATTTTAAGGTGACGAAACATGTTCAACTCTGTTACCAACAATTATGTTATTACAAGTATATATTTTTGGTTTCATCCCTTCATTGTGTACCTATCCATTTCAATGAAAGGTCAATTTCCCTTAAACAAAATATTTAAAAAATCAAAAATGTTGACATGTTAAAAAAACTTACTTTTTTTACAAAAATTATTATTATTATTATTATTATTATATCTTGATTTTTATAGCGCCTTTTACAGTAACACTGGTCAAAGGCGCTGTAACATTGTTTCCTGGCAGGACACACCCAATATTGCTTTCCCACACATTACATATATTGCAGCTTTTAGCTCATCACAAATGTCAATTTTTCTTCCCATATGCCAGTACCCATGTATTTCTACACCTGGGTGAAGTGGTTTTATCTGATAAATGTATTGTTTCAACATTTATCAGGGTCTTTTACATGCCAGATGCTGTTATCTTTGACAGGGGGCCTCTGTTTTTGTCTCATCCAAATGACATATCTTGAAAGCCAGTGAAAAAAACATTTCACTTGAAACTGCCCGGTTTCGTACCAGGCACCTCTTGCACAACAAGCAAGTGTGCTATCCATCAGGCCACTAAAGCTCTCTATTGAATCAACTCCTTCAATTTTTAAAATATCATAATACCAAAATTTAAATTAAGAACACAATTATAGCTTCAAAATCGTGTTTTGATATCTAAATGTTGCTGTTCATTGTTTTTAATTAGCTGCAGAAAGATACAAAAATGGACCAAATTTTGACCATTTATCAAAAATGCCAAAATTTGGTCAATTATTTTTTCTATCAGCAGCTAACAAAAAACAATGAACAGCAACATTTAGATATGAAAACTCGAATTTGAAGCTATAAACGAGCTCTTAATTTAGATTGTTTTTGTATTTTGGAATTTTAAAAGTAAAGGAGTTGATCAAATTTTTGTGAGAAATTGGTGATTTTTAGATTATTTTGCATTTTTTTAGGGAATAAATAATATATTTTCAATTTTTTCTTCAAGTAATTTGCTCAAGAAAAAAGTTGTGGGTCTGAAAATATATCATTTGGTTAGGATTTCTCCAATATTTTGGCTGCAAACTCTATAATGCGGAACTGTTTCGAGCCCTTAAGGCTGTTTTTAGTCTGTGTTATTGTTCTCTTGGACGTTTGTTTTGTTTTTGTTTTTTTGCTTTGATAGAGTTTTAAGAGTAAAGTAGTATTGAAGTAAGGATTTTGAAGCAACATTTTTGATAACATGAAGGCGTCAATCCAATATAAATATAAGCAATTTGGTCAATAATTATGAATTTATATGACTTTTCCGCGTCCTTATATACACTTCGATAAAGATGCCAATGCCTTTAAGACCTCATGAAATAAAAATAAATAAAAATATTGATACATAAATGTATAACTTTTACACTTACATGTACTTCCCTCTATGGCTGAAAAAGAAAAATGATGATATTACATAGCAAAGCATAACTGAAAAAAATATTTAAAAAAATTCACTTCACATGCACAAGATAAAAACATGAACCGTCAGAACATTCTATTGTAGAAACACCGTTTTTACTTTTACTTTCACTTTCACTTTCACTTTCACATTTGCATATATACATCTGCCTGTATGATGCTTTCTAGTAAGTGCATGAGACAAAGTTCACCACAGTCTAGATAATACAATACGCATAACTGTTGTATTGAATCCTTTGCCAACTGATAATTTCAGAAAATACACAATGATAATAACTCCGAAAATCATGTTTGCTTGATTTTATTTTCAAGACGAATACATGTTAATATTTCGA